>ML786541.1:194156-211963 GCA_009831015.1 Picea engelmannii | reverse complement strand
AATGCTAAGATCGGAACTCGCAGTCTCGCGAGTTGTGAAGTCAAAACGTTAAAGAGAAATTCACGAGATGACGAAAAGCGAGGAAATCTCTAAGTCATTAAGATTTGAAATTTTAGAAAAATAATTTTAAAATGAGGTACGTCCCACGCATCAAGGTTGGCACACTTTACAAGGGATTTACTTACTCTCCATGATCCGATGGCCTGTCAAAGCCACCAAACATTGATGGCATTAATGAGGATTTAGGGTAAATCCACGAACAAATAAAATCGGATTTATACATTTAATTTGGTTTTAATTCGCGACTTGACAGACTTGTTTCATAGGGTACAGCATTTTTCAAATATATATGAAAGTTTCATTCTGTGCTATAAACATTTCTCTTAGCGCATAGAACTCACTTTTCTCCGAGAAAACTTATCCCTGCATGTATACACAGGTCTACTGCAGAAGAGAAAGACAGCAAGCTTCAGCTATGGCACTAAAGAGAGCGGAAAAAGAGAACATCGAGATTGCTGCACAAGGTCCGGACAACGTCTCAGACACTTCGCCCTGGTCGAGCGGCTCAGTATCCACCTGGTCGACTATTTCAGATATCTTGAAATCCGAGTTGGTAAACTGTTCGGACTCTGATGACTATAACTATGATATTGTGAAGGATGACCTGAATACCAGGTACAAGACTATTGTTCAGTTGGGAATGCACCTGGTTGCAACAAGACCTTGGTTTCTCCCATACTACGATATGATCCGATGGGCATTGGATCACGTCGACTTAATCACCAGAACCTTTATAAATGACCAGGGGAACACGGTCGGTACTTTCAGACCAGAGCATATCTGGTCCATGTATAAACTCCCCGCAACTTTCGAATATACATATGGCAAAGAATTCCTGGAGGAATTCAAAAACAAGGAATGCAAAGAATTTGATAGAACCTTGCCAGGCTTGATAAAAGACTGGGTGTCACGTTCCGCGACATTCTGAGTGAACGACAAGGGTGTGTATTCGATTTCTTCGTTGGAGCCAAATTTCATGTATGTGGCGATGATGACTTGTCGGCTTTTCGGATGGGAGGATACTGCGCATTTTCAAGTCCAGTGGGTACCTCTCATCTATCGGGTAGCAGAAGGTTCTTCATACAATTGGGCAAAGATGCTCTCTGATAGTTTGTTCAACAGGATCACCGAGTACTGAGAAAAAAAGGAAGCAGGGAGACCATCCAGATTTTTCATGTCCGCATATGTCATGGACGCGATATGCTCCATGACACCTTTTCCTTTAATGAATTGGGCTTGGAGTCCATCCGAAGATAAAACTGTGCATGAGTACCACGATAAGTTGTGGGAAAATAATGCAAATGATTTTATTTATGAGATTTTTAACTGGGTGGTGGTGCCCCTGCATGTCACCATTTTTGGTCTTTTGCCACCCCGCATCTCCGATAGCATTGCTGCGAATCTGAGCCATATCGCAGACTGGTATGTGGAAGAGGAATTCTCCTATTTGAGAGTATTCAGAGCTGTTGTTCCTCCTTTGGCGCTCCCACAATTTATCCCCGACAAACTGGCATGTCGCAAAATCGCTCGCCAAACAGTGATCGGCGGCGTGAGCAAAGAATTAAAAGCATCAGCAAAGAAGGTATGGCCATCTTTTCCTATCCGGCTCAATTCCTATTCCTTGTTAGATTTTGGACATGCTAAGGCTGAAGCTGCAGCCTTAGAAGGCTTAAATTTGGCCTATATTGAATATAAAAGGCATGATCCATAGAGGATCGTAAGTACTCATTTAGGAAATTGTGGGTTAAAGAGGTTCGAACACGAATACTCACCCTCGGATGATGTTTTCCGAGGGGCCAGATCCTATCCGGAAGTACAATTCCGAATCAAATCCCTAGCGGTCGAAGACAGGGATTCTGTCTTAAAATTTCAGGCGAACAGGAAACGATGTCTCCCCGTGGTGCTGGGAGGCCTGGGACTCTCTAAAGATAAAGAAAAGGAGGTTGAAAGTTCTGCGGGGCAGTCTTCTAATCCCGAAAGACATCAGGAACAGAATCCCGAACAGGGAAAAAGTCCCGAGTGAGAGAAGAGTCTTGAGCAGGAAAAGAATCCAGAAAATAAGAAGAGTCCTGTGAGGGAGGATAATCCCGAAACAAAAAAAGAGGTTACTGATCCTCCCAAGGAGCATGGTCCTGAGGTATAAATAAAAGACACCGGCCCACCAAAAACTCAGAATCCGGAGGCATCGACTAAGACCTCTGATCCCCCGAAAAAGCAAGATCCACTCAGCACACCAGCGAAGGCGACAAAACAGATCGGACAACCCATCACTTCTGTTACACCCTTGCAGTCAGCACAGGGAGGCATTAATGAGGGATGGATTTTCGGGGAGGAACTAAAACCTATAAGGGCAGAGGAACTCCCCCCTAATGATTTCTTCTTTGACAAAAAGAGGAAAGTTGTGGTGAAGCGAGAAATTTATTAGGAGGGAGAGTCTACAAATAAAATATTCAAAGTGATGACCGATGGGATGAACAAGAAGAAAGATGAATTTGCCACTGAAATTGCAGGAACGCTGGGAGCGTATGCAACAACAAATCAATTCTCGGTACAAATGTTAAAGAGGCAGCTCAAAGCAAAAAACCGCCTGATCAAGACCCTTGAGGCCAAGGTAACTTCAGCAGCAGAAAGCGCTAGAAATCTGGTGAGCGGAGAAATCGAGTTGGCCCAATTGGCCGACAAGAAAGAGATTGGAGTCCTCAAGACTAAGCTGGAACAAGAAAATTCTACAATCCGAGATGGACGGGTACAATCGAGCCAGCAGAGGGATACAATTACACAGCTGCAGACTCAGTTGGAGGTCGCAGAAAGTAAAGTGGTTGACATCGAGATCGTTAAATCTCAGGCGACTGATATTCGGAGCAGGATCTCCTCTGCTCAACAAAGCCTGCTAAACAAAATAGGAGAGATTCGAGAAGACTGCTTGTTAATACAACGAATCTCTGAAGATCTGATTAACAAAGAAAGAAACGCAGAAGTTGCTCGGGTCGTTTTCCAAGAAGCAGTGATAGCGACCAACAACAGGTTTTCAGGGCCTCCTGGGCTCACCATTGCCGAACAAACCAGGGGTAATATCCTGTTAAAGGATTGGGAACAAGATATTATTTTAGGCAAAGAGCAGGCTCAAAAGGTGGCAAATTCGTTAGAAGAGACCGTCAATAACATAAATGGTGAGCAGTTGGGGATAGAAATTGGAGCTGATACAGAGGCACTAAGGCAGATAAATATAGATCGGATTTCTCTCAACATAAAGGAGGGGAACGATAGAAATTCAGTAGAAATCTCCAAGATGGAGAGGGTAGACCCAACTCAAATCTACAAACATTTGATTCAGCCTAGTGCACAACTTGGTGCCCTTGAACTTATTGATATACAAATAAATGATAAACTTCCACAGTTGGCCCGAGAATGCTATCTTGCCGAAGCTCGCTGTCAGGCCGAGCCTTCACATCTTGTGACCCAATTTGTGGACAAGTGTGTCTTGTACACTGAATCTGTGCGGGGACAGACACCTAGCACTTCTGGAAGATAGAATGGGTGAAATGGAATTATCTCGCTCCCCCCAGCTGTCAATACAAAACCCTCACAGCTTGTATTTCGTTTTTAGACAAGTGTATCATATGTATTAAATCTAGGCAAAAAACAAGCACCTGGCACCTTTTTTGTAAATAGATTCGGACAGATGGAGTATTTTCGCTCTTTTGAGCCGAGAGGCAAATTTTGTATAAATAGATCACAAAAAGAAGAGAAAAGGGTTGGACTTTTTGGGAATTAACTGTAAGAGATCTTTTGCATAAAAGGAGTTAATACAAGCAATTTGAAGATTCTCGATTCTGTCACGACTGTGTTGCAAGTTTGTTTCGTCATGTTCTTTGTTTCTTTTCATTTTGCTCTACATAATTGATGTATATCACTGTAATTTAGTACGACCACTACTATGGTGAAAGGTTTGCATCTTTTTCTGTAATTTTCTTTTGTCTTTCCTCTGCACCATCTATTAGCGGGTGTAAGACCAATTTACGTTTACAGAATTTTATGTTTATTTATACTGGGTCAATTATGTTTATGTCAATTGCTTCTTCTGTAAATACGTGAGTTTTCCACTAACTGGAACTTTGCGTCATTTACAGCTTAATGTTTTCTATCATCTCACGTTATTTTATCGGAAACAACACAGTTACAGGAAAGCGCCTTCACTTTGCATCGGTGTTTTGTTTTTTCATGCAAAGGTTTCTCTTTAGTTCGTCCTAATTGAAACAACAATTAAACAATCTCTTTAAAAAAAACCATTTCCATACTGGGACTGTTACTCGATGAATGTTCCCACAATAACTCAACCTAATATTCAACCTGGATTATCTAGTCAAATATATATCGCTTTAAATCTCTTAGAAACAATCCTTAAAACCGCGAACACTCGGGACGAATTGGAACAATCATGGGAAGCCATTGAGCGTGACATAACTGCTCAAGAGCAGTTGGAAGCTAGACGACAAGAACGTTAGAATTTTTCTCTAGTTTCTCATACCGAAGGTTAGTATAATCATGTATCAACCTTTTGTATACTTTCGGATGCCTTGACATTGTACTTTAAGCCTTAGTACAGACTCAAGAACAACAGGGTCAAAAACGAGCTTGGACGCAAAGGTTTCGGACCGTGTTCTACCAAGATTTCGCGGTGCGATAAGATCCAGATCAGGGTTTTGAAAGATATCTAGTTCTCCGGACAAAGAAGGAGATCTGTGGAGAGGATAATTGCTCGCCGAAAAGGTAGCTAAGGTCTTTCGTCTCAACAATTGTTCGGGATTATCTACCGCTGTTGAGGGTTCTGGGTCTGGATGAGATCGGGTGTGGACTTTCTTCGGAGCCAGAACTCTTTTTGGGTTTTTATATATATATTTTTATTTAATGATAAATACAAAGTAAGGGAGATTTCTACGCTGACGTTGTCTAACTTCCAATTGTTCCTGAGCAACTATGTCACGTTCGATGGCTGCCCACGAACGCTCGAGCTCTTCCCGGTTATTGGCCGTTTGGAGGATCAAATAAAATAGGTTTGACGCAATGTGCATTTGATTCGACAGTCCAGGCTCGATATTAGGTTGCACTGCTGCAGGGACAGTCATAGAGGGACAAAGGTATCAGGAAAAATACTGGAAAGAATATATACAGAGTTAATCAACCTCTAAATATTACTTTCTTCTCAAAGTCAAACTTTTTAGGGGAAAGAAGTCGTGAGATGTCAATTTTAGTTCGTCCCTAGTTGAGTCGCCATTTATGTTAGCACTCGGTAAATTTCTTAGAGGTTGAAAAGAAGAAATCTAGAAAGGTAACCTTAACCAACCGCTTTTAAAGCTGGGATCTAGCCCTTCCAGCTTCAGAGAGGGATCTCTCTATATGATTTAGCTTTGTTTGAAAGATATTAGGCTAGGTAAAGGAACGAGTTTTTTTTTGTTGTAAAGGGTTTTTAAAGTTGGTTGAGACACACTACACATCCATTGGGCTATGGGGTCTGTAATTAATAAAATCTGAGATACAACCAGAACGACGAAGAAAACCGTCACAAGGCGAGGTAACACACTCACTGGATCTTTTATAATTTAAAATGATGATCAGAAGGAAAGATAAGGAAAATAACTCCAATCAACAAGCACTTAAGAATCTCTTAATTGAAGATATTTAGAAGATAAACATTTAAATCTTTAGAATCGGAGACAAGGTATCATATATAAATCCTGTAACATAATGCTATTCGTAAAGATTATTTATCGAAAAACAAGATGATTACAGAGCAAGAAAACATTTAACTGAGAAAATCACGTCACCAGTGAAACATGCGCAGGAATCCTGTAAAGTGTTTCTTCTTTATTAATGGCAGATCTCTTCAAAAATAGTACAACTTGATAGCAACAGGGTGTGCGAATCGACAACCCCCAATACATTGAAAAATGAAGTATTTATAAGTCAAAATACAAACGTTCTTGTCATAACTGATCAGGACGTGTCCATACTATTTTTAGCATAACTAACTCAACTAATCAAAAACTATTTGGTGACTCATCACAACTGTCTGTTGAACTTCTGGGTAGGCCGTTGGCGAGGTGCCTTCGCAACCTCTTCTGACTGGATGGGTGAGTCGATCGTGACAGCTCATCTGCTAATCTAGCAGATTGCACAACTCCTCCCACCAGATATGACCTGGCAATGTGACTTTAAGCAATCTCCTGTATACCTCATCCATATCCGTGTACTTGGCAAATGTGGGATTGATGACGAATATGTGCTTAATTTCATGTTGGATATCAATATCAAACTGCAGGGCCTCTACGAATGCTTTTCCCGTGATACTCCCTTGTACTCCTGCAAACTTGGAAATAGATGCTTCAGTCAAATTCTTCTTATAATCAGGGAGTGTCATTAATTTGTCGTTGATGACCTTCATACCAGGCAGGCCTTTTCTTTGCAGAGGATCTATCTTGTGGAAAAACCTTTGCACTCCTTGATCCATAACTTGGATTTTCTCCTCAAGCTGAAGCATGAGGCCTCTTTTGGTCAGGACTCTTTTCACCTCCAATATGGTTTCTGTCCTATCCTCGATCTTCAATTCTTCTAGTTCCTCCCTGGTCTTTGAATTTAGGAACCTTATGATTTCATTAGCTTGGGCTGCCATGTCTCCCATCTCTATCCTGATTTTCTCCACAGCTTGTTTGCTCCTCTCGAGCAACTCATTTTGTTCAAACATTATCTGAAACATTGGCCAGATTTCATTTATGGACTTGGAAATATCAGTCCATATCACCTCTTTGGCCTCAGCCAGAGTCTTCCCTACCACGGTCTTCTTTTGGAGCTGCTGTAGCTCCTTCCTGATTTGCTCATTCACCTGCTTCTCTTTGGCTAGACTCATCTGGAAAGAAGTATTTAGCTCTTGGAGATTTTCCACTTCTTTCTTGAGCCTACTGATTTCAGACTCTTGCAAATTCATCCTCTCCATAGACTTGGCCAAGTCTTTGGTTCCTTCCGGTAGTTGCACATTTGTTGTAGATGGAATCGCTGTGCTCAATCCTGCGATTGGGATAGCACTTAAAGGGATTCCTTCCATTGTCTTATTCTGTTCTTTCTCTTTCAGCAGTCTTTCCATCGCAGCCTCCATCTCCTTTAACTGAGCATTCTTCTCCATGAGTAATTTCATCATTTCATCCTTTTCCCCTTCCTTCTCGGCTATATCCTTCGTTTGTGGGTCCTCTATTGGAGGGAGCTTTAGTTGCTTCCTTAAGGAAGCGATGTCAACATTTTTCTTCTTGATCATTTCCTCGGCAGCCTTGACGTTAGCAGGGTCGTAGCCGATCTTGAGGACCAGCTCTTCCAATGTCTTGATTTTGTTGTCCTTTTCGAAAGAGGACATTTTCTCCATCTTCAGTTGGGTCTGGGCATTGCTCAAAGCTATCCGATATTTTGAAGCGGAAGCAGTAGCATGGGCCAGAGTGTGGAAAACCATTTCCCCAGTTTGCTTGTGCAGATCCATCTGATCTGTAGGGTGCACATCTTTGGCCTGAAACTCAAATGTGGCCCTTTTATAATCTGATATGACCTTGGGATCTGGCACTTGTGCTTGGAGGAAGGCCATATGCATCCTACCTTTCTTTGTATCAAAAGATGAAAGAATCCTGTGTTGAGTTGTGGATGACTGCTTCTGGAACTGGGCATAAGTGCTGGTAGTAAGAGACTGATTTTTCTTCTTGATCAACTCATATTTTTCAAACATGCCCAACTTGGGACCGGTCTTGCTCGATGGAGTATCTAAGGGAGAGTCTGTGGTTTTTAATGCTTTTGCTATTTCCTTGTATTGACTCGAGCTGAAAGGTAGACTTGTGGGCTTGACCCTTGGGTTGGCCACTGTTGTGGTTGTGATCTCTTGCTCCACTGTCGTGCCTGTCGTTGGAACAGTCCTTGGATTTTTTGCGTGCATATTAAATTCCTCCGAAGACACCTTTGTTACCGGAGAAGATGATTCTTGCTGGGTCCTCTTTTCCTTGGGATTCTGAGGTGTGGCAGTGGGTGGTGCGCTTGTTGAGGGTACCTTCTTTTGCACCCTGACAGTTGGCTCCTCGTCCACCAACGTATCAGGCTCCCATTCTGTTAGATTGGCAAATCTCTCAATTTCCGGCATGGGCTCATGCACATATGGGGCATTCTTATTCTTGACTCGCATCTCAGAAATGATCCCACAGGGATCATAATGCCAGATGAAACTTGTGGGTAATTTCATTTCCCTTAACATTCTGTCTTCCTCGTCACCTGCGCCTCTGCTGTTGCATATGAAAGAGCCTATCTGCCCTTTAATCTGCAATTGTTGTTTCTTTTTAAGGGAGACAAAGTGAATATCATCAGAATTCATAATTTGTCTAATATATTCCAGTGCGAAAAATCTTACCGGTATATATTTAGGCAGCTTGAACGGTGCCAATTCGCACCCATAAACTCGAATCTCGGAATGATTCTGGTACAAGTACCAGTCTCCTGTCTTCGCATTGTCCGAGAGGTGCAGAATTCTCCAGACTTCGTCATTTATTTGTGGCTCAGGCATGCCACTCAACATACTTACCACAGGGTGGTAAAACTGATCAATGAATGCCGTGAAGTCGTATTCGACAGAATTGCACTTTAGAAGAGACATCCACGCTATGACTGGCTGCGGCTTCCCGTCGGCGTCCATCTTCTGCATGGAGAAATTGAACCTATCTGCTTGGAAGTAGATGAACATGTAGGCCAGAATGGATGAATACCTGAACATGACCTCGATGGCGAAATTCACCAATTGTTCATGGATGTTATTGGCTAGGAAAGCGCTATAGTTAAACTGCGTGGTCAGTTGTTCATCTTTTGAGAAAATATATAGGAAACCTAGGATGGGTTCATCTACCCATTGATCGGAATGGTACCCGAGTAGGGCACACAGGGAAGAAATAATTTGATTTCCTTTAGTGGAAAAAAACGAAGAGGGGTATGGGGGATTGGTGGTCGGGAGTGGAGCAGAAGTGGGGAGGAAAAGCTCAACTATCTGAGCTCTCTGCGGGAAAGTCATTTTTTGATAAAGCTCAGTGAGGACTTCTAGATTGAATGGGGCTGCAGATTCCAGGTGGGTTATCTGCATCATCTGATCGATATCTTCTGGGGTGATGAAGAAGAGGACGTCCCCAGATGAAGAAACAATGGCTTTCAGGTCGGGGACGTAGTGAGCTTGGCACTTGAGTGCAAATTCAGGGAAATGGTGGATTTGGGGGAACAGATATAGAGGCAAATTGGACTCCCAGAGCCCAATCTCGTCACTCTGGTCTAGGAAGATGTCCCGGAGCCATGACTGCAGATCCGAGAAGTCAAAAATGCATACAGTGTCTGCTACCAGGCGATCTTTGTCGACCAGAGGGATTTTATCCAGGTCAACCGGAGGAGGAACGAACGGATTCTCTTCCTCTTCAGTTTGCTCTGTCTTAGACACCATCTCGACAACTATACCTGCAACAAACAATACGTTAGTGGGGTCGACTGACTGTAGGTGAAAACGATGTGGGAGCAATGGAGGAGAAGGAGGTTTCTGGCGCGATGGATGAATAACGAATACAAAGGAGAACGATAGTTTTATTTGAAAACGGGTCGGTCGGACACGGGAAAATGGTCAGCGTGACAATGGGTATGTTATCCCATTATTAATGGACAACGAGACACTTGGGGTGATATGGCAGGTGACGGTGACCAGAGTATACGGATGACTGATGTGGAGGTTGGTGATTGGGGGTAAAAGTCGCCAAAGGAGGCCGTCCATGAATGAAGGGGGTTATGGTACTGACAGCGTGGACTGACAGCAGTTATGGGATGGAACTTCAGCCCGGGAGCAAGTGGGACAAGTGGACTCAGTGGAGGATGACGTTCAGGGGTGACGGGGTGTCAGACAGCATGCGGAGGATGGGACTCATGAACCAATAGGGTGAAGACACATGTAACAAGGGGCCCGCCGTAAGGAAGATTCATTCCAGACCCCCCCCCCCTTTGATTAAAAGCAGAATACCAAGGGGGGTCCGGAATCCACCATGATCCGTTGATTTGCGCGCTGGATTCCTGACCACAGATCTTTGCTCGCTTTTTAGTACCAATTCCGGACCCCCCCCCCTCCATTAAAGGCAGAACGGAGGGGGGGGTCTGGAATTCAATGTGGATCGTCGATTTGAGCACTCAGTTTAGAGCCGTTTAGATCTGCGTCTGTGTTATAACCAATTCCGGACCCCCCCCCTCCGTTAAAGGAAAAATGGAGGGGGGGTCTGGAATCCAATGTGAGCCGTGGATTTGCACGCTCAGTTCTAGACCGTCCAGATCTGCGCAAAGTTGATCCGAGCGTTGTGATCTGAACCATTGAAAAGTGACCGAAGCATAAGTCGGGAGCGACAAATGTCAAGGGTAGGAAAAACTTAAGGTTAGTGCTTTCACATGGGTTTTTCTTCGATTTTTCTTGTTTACACCACCAAGGGGACATCATATCAATTAAACTTAGGCATTGGAGTCAATAGGGTAAAATATTTATAGGTATGGCTTCATTTGGGCAAGGGAGGCCTAGGAGTTAACTTATGTTCTAACCTACTTTCACAAGACGAATGATGCAAATTAAACTGTTGGGTTAAGGTATTATTTTTTCCTAAGGGCTATATGACCAGGGTTAGACAGTCTGGTCAGACTTATTCACTAATTCTACCCTAGGGGCTATCTGACCAGGATTAGATGGTCTGGTCAGATGTATTCACTAGCTCTAACCTATGGGCTATCTGACCAGGGTTAGACAGTCTGATCAGATGCATTCACTAGCCTATCAACATTGAAAATTTAAAAGGACTTGGTCATGCTTGAAAGGTATGACCAAGTCACTGTTATTGCATGGGGCTTAGTTTCAATCTTTTTGCCCTCTTTTCTTTTCTTTTCTTTTTCTTTTTCTTTTTCTTTCTTCTTTTCTTTTCTTTTTATTTTTTCTTTCTTTTTCTTTTTCCTTTTCTTTTCACAAATTATTTGAAGAATGAAATATCATTTGTCAACAAAATCACCAGATACAGATAATATCCAAGTCATCAACTGATTCCCATAATTTATGGGGTGATAACATATGGGACCGAGGCGGTTCTGCCCATAAACTTAGCGCTGCCAATGATGAAATTGTGGCAGGATCAGAACGAAGAACCCAATCATGTAACCAGGATAATTAACCAGTTGATTGAGGTTCAAGAGCTCAGAGTGGAGGTTGATGAGAAAATACAAAAATATCAGGACGATATGAAAGCATTGTTCGATCTTAAGGCAAAGGGCAGAGATTTCCTCCCAGGTGAGTTGGTGTTAAGATGGGATACGAGAAGGGAAGAAGCCGGGAAGCATGGCAAATTTGACCATCTTTGATATGGACCATTCAGGGGCTCGGCTCCAGAAGGAAAGAATTCCTTTCTCCTGGAAAATATTGATGGAGAAGTTCTCAGCGCCCCTGTCAACGGGCGATATCTAAAGCACTACATGACATGACAGTCGTCGGATGAAAAAGGAAATAAAAATAAATAAAAAATGAGAAATTGTATATATATATTTGTAAATAAATAAATTTTATTATGAGTTTTTGTACATATTTATGCGTTTGCTCAAGCATTTATTTTTTACTTTTGGTTTTCCTTCCTAAACTCTCAACGCGTTTTGAAAACAAATTTGTATTTGTTTTTGCAAATTTCCAGCTGTAGGCGAAACTAGCTGAAGAAATAAGGTGCAAATCGGTGTTGGAAATAGGACGACATAAAACAGGTGATACATAAGATAATTCGTATCCCACAAAGAAATTGATAAGAAAAGGCAGAGGTGAGTTTTCTCAATACTCAGGTCATGAAAGGATGTTTTAGCAATATAAGGTAATATTGTTCAAATTACAATATAAAAAGTTAGATAACAGGATTATTTTTGGCTTCATAATCCTCAAACCAAATAATTTGAGTGAATATATTAAAATCCAAAAAACAGTCAGTCATAATTTTGGTTCCCAGATGCTTTCGAAAACTAGTCCAGAACTGTTGTGACCATTTTTATATTAAACCATTTAATTGTTGCCTTGTTTTCTGTCTATATTTGGGCCTAACTTTTAGTGAGTCACTATCTTCCCAAGCCTTTGGGAAGGGATAAATATTTTTCGTTTCAGACCTCAGGGATTCCAAAGAAGATCTTAATAAGAAAGTTGGTCTTCACAACTACCTGATCCTCTGCTAAGCTAAGGAACGTTTATAGTGATCCTAACTTTCCTAGGTTTTTCAATAGCGTCCGAAAGATCAAAGCTTGCTCGAACAGGATGTTCCTTAAAATTTTATTATTCTCCCTTGTCTCCCTAAGAACTAAAGGTCTTGTGAAGGTCAAAGGAAGGTTGATACCGAGTAATCAAAATAAGTTGATAGACCTCTGATAAAAAATATTACACAGATCTCAGCCCTGATATAAATTGATTGCTCCCATCTTCGTGTTTTAAAAGTAAATACTGAGACAGGTGGTGAAAGGAAATTCAGAAATGATTGCCCCCACCTAGTCCATTAAGACGATGAAAGGAAATTCAGAAATGATTTCCCTAGTCTTAGCGTTTAAACGCGTAAATATTTTCCGAAGTGGTGAAAAGAAATTCAGTAAAAAAGGGTCAGACAACTTCACCGGGGTACTGAACAGGCTCGCTGGCAGTGAAGCAATGTCTGAGAGATCTGTAAGGCTGTTATACGTAAACATCAATCTACTCTAGTAATCAACGCTTTCTGAAAACCTGATCATTTCCCCAAATTCCGACAAGACTTCCCTATTTTAAATTATATAATATCATTCTTTTGATGCAAGCTAAGAATTACAAGACCTGTTGAATATCCTAGGAGCGTTACGATTGTCTTAAAGCGTTCCCCAAACTTAGTAGCGAGGAAAGGAAAATTGCGAAAGTGACTTTAGCTGTGTGTAGAAAAGAGTATCTGAGTTCGAAAAAATTTATGGGGTTCAAAGCGAAATTTCCTTCCCCTTCTATCTTTTTCCTTGATTTTTCTGTTGATATTAGCCTATAACTCCATTTACCCAATTTTGGCACCTGGTCTACTGTTCTTCCCGCCTCACACGGAAGAGGGATCCCTAGTTGGAGCCTATGTTGGAGACGCCCTTGTTTTTCACCTCGCGCAATTTTCAATTTTTTATATTTGAGATCTAAAGTCGCTTTTCTTCTCCTTCCGAAATCATAAAGCTCTGAAATCTTGTCCCATGAATAACAATGCTTTGTCACTTTCATAAAGAGTCCATTTTTTGCAACTATGATCGCTCTTTTGTTTTATTTCGGGGTCTCGCAAGTCGGACACTTAATTTCTTGAATTCACAAGTCCCGAATCACGAAATTGCGAACTCGGTTCTAAATTTCGTCCGAGGCATTAACTAGGGTAAAACCTTTAACCTTGATCAGACATCCTCGGGACTTCGCACCTCGGCATTTGTCGAACCCAAGTTTTTGTTCTTACATCCCCGATAGCCGAGAACACGAGAACTTTTGTGAAAACCTTGGTCAAGAACTAAAGGTAAAAAACTAACCATGGTTAGTGTTGATTCTCGGCACATCGCCACTCGGTACTTTCTTTCATAAAGATAAAATGTCCAGAACCCTGATCCACGAAATTGTGACATGATTATGGCAAGATTAATTAGTCGCCTAATCCGAGTTTTCCTTCTGATAATTCGAGCCTTAATTATCGCCACATCACGATATCGTGACTCGTCATATCTTTTTCCGAAACGTCTGTCCTCGAATTCTCGAGTCATGATATGGCAAGTAAATTAATTATATAATTAAAGATGCACCAAATCACGATTACCATGGATTACGTTAAAATCGGCACTCGCGGTCTCGCGAGTTAAAGAGTCAAAATACGAAAAGGTAATTCATGATACAACGAAAAGCGAGAAAATTGTTTAAGTCGTTAAGATTTGTAATTTTAAATTAAACAAGATACGTCCCACACATCGAGTTTGGCACACTTCATGAGGTATTTACTTGCTCTCCATAAACCAATTTCCTATCAAGCCGTCGAATATTGATGACATTAATGAGAATTTAGGGTAAATCCATGAACAAATAAGATCGGATTTATTCAATAAATTTGGTTTTATTTGCGATTTGACAGACTTATTTCAAAGGTACAGGATTTTCAAATGTATATAAGAGTTTCGTTTTATTTTAAACGTTTCTCATAAGCGCACAGAGCTCACCTTTTTTTCGAGAGAACTCATTTCCGCATGTATACACAAGTCTATTGTAGAAGAGAGAAAAAACAAGCATCAGTCATGGCTCCGAGGAGGGCAGCGAAAGCGAGTGTCGAGGTTGCAGCGCAGGGTCCAGACAACGTCTCAGATACTTCACCTCGGACTGGCGGCTCAGTACCCACCTGGTCATTTATTTCAGACATCCTGCAGTCCGAGTTGGTAAACTATTCAGACTCAGATGACGATGACAATGATATTGTAAAGGACGACCTGAACACTAAGTATAAAACAATTGTTCAGTCGGGAATGCATCTGGTTGCAACCAAACCTCGGTTGCTCACATACTACGACATGATATGATGGGCACTCGATCACATCGACCTGCCCGCCAGAACTATCGTAAATGACCGACAGGTCATGGTCGGAACTTTCAGACCAGAGCATATCCAATCTATGTACAAGCTCCCAGCAACTTCTGAATATACATATGGCAAAGAATTCCTGGAGGAATATGACAAAACCATGCCTAGTCTGATAAAAGATTGGGTCTCGTGTTCCGCAACATTCAGAGTGAATGACAAGGGTGTGTATTCGATTTCTTCATTGGAGCCACAGTATATGTATGTTGCGATGATGACTTGTCGACTTTTCGTATGGGAGGATACCGTGCATTTTTACATCCAGTGGGTACCCCTCATCTTTCGGGTAGCGGAAGGTTCCTCTTTCAATTGGGCGAAAATGCTCTCTGACAGTCTTTTCAAGAGGATCACAGAGTACCGGGAGAAAAAAGCAGCCGGGAGACCATCCAGATTCTTCATGTCCACGTATATCATGGACGTAATATGCTCCATGAAACCTATTCCTTTGATGAATTGGGCCTGGTGTCCAACCCAAGAAAAAACTGTGCACGAGTACGACGATAAATTGTGGGAAAATAACGCAAATAAATTTATTTATGAGATTTTCAATTGGGTGATGGTGCCTCTGCACGTCATCATTTTTGGTCTTTCACCACCTCACATCTCGGATGGCATTGCTGCGAATCTGAGCAGTATCACGGATTGGTACATAGAAGAATAATTCTCCTATTTTAGAGTATTCGGAGCTGCTGTCCCTCCTTTGGCGTTCCCGTTATTCATCCCCGACAAACTGGCCTGTCGGGAGATTGCTCGAAAAATAGTGATTGGTGGAGTAAGCAAGGAGCTCAAAGCGTCATCGAAGAAGGTATGGCCATTTTTCCCTATTCGGCTTAATTCCTATTCCTTATTAGATTTCGGACATGCTAAGGATCAAGCTGCAACCTTAGAAGACTTGAGCCTAGTCTCTATTGAGTACAAAAAGCATGATCCGCAGAGAATTGTAAGCACCCATTTGGGGAATTGTGGATTAAGGAGGTTTGAACATGAGTGTTCGCCCTCGGATGATGTTTTTCGAGGGGCGAGGTCCTATTCGGAAGTGCAATTTCTAATCAGATCTCTAGCACCCGAAGATAGGGCCTCGGTTTTAAAATTTCAGGAACATAGGAAAAGATGTCTCCCCATGGTGCTGGGAGGTTTGGGACTTTCCAAGGAGAAAGAAAAGGAGGCCGAAAGTTCTGAGGGCCAAACTTCTAATCCCGAAAAATGTCAAGCAGGGGAGCAAGAGAAGAATCCTGAACAGGGGAAGAATCCCGAGCAGGAAAAGAGCCCTGAGCAGGGGAAGAGTCTCGAGCAGGAAAAGAATCCCGAAACAGAAGAAGGGACTACTAACCCACCCAAGGAACATGATCCAGAGGTGGAAGTGAAAAACACCGACCTGCTTGAAACTCATAATCCGGAGACAGGAAAAGAGACGAAGACCTCCGACCCTCCGAAAGAACAGGACTCACTTGTCATGCCAGGAAAGGCGGCGAAGCAGATCGGACAGCCCATCACCTCTGTCACACCCTTGCAGTCGGCTCAGGGAGACGTCAGCAAGGGATGGATATTTGGTGAAGAGCTAAGACCTATAAGGGCAGAGGAACTCCCCCCTAATGAGTTCTTTTTTGATAGAAAGAGAGAGGCTGTAGTAAAGAGGGAATTTTATCAAGAGGGAGAGTCCACTGTTAAAAAATTCAAAGTAATGACAGATGGAAAAAACAAGAAAAGTGATGAGTTCGCCACAGAAATAGCAAGGACGCTAGGAGCGTATGCGTCAGTGAACCAATTCTCGGTTGCGATGTTGAAAAATCAGCTCAAGAGGAAGAATCGATTGATCAAGACTCTTGAAGTGCGAGTAGCTTCAGCTGCGGAAGACTCTAAAAGTCAAGCGAGTGACGCAATAGAGCTGGCCCAATTGGTCGATAAGAAAGAAATCGAAGTCCTCAAAACAAAGCTGGAACAAGCAAATTCAGTGATCCGAGACGGTCGGGTGCAGGCTGGTCAGCAGAGGGATATGATCACATAGTTGCAGGCTCAGTTAGAGGTCGCAGAAAGCAAGGTGATCGACATCGAGATTGTTAAATCCCGAGCAACCGATATTCGGAGCAGGATCTCGTCTGCTCAACAGAGTCTGCTAAACAAAGTAGGAGAGATTCGAGAAGACTGCTTGTTAATGCATCGGATCTCTGAGAATCTGATTGACAAAGAAAGAAATGCAGAATCTGCTCGGATCGCTTTCCAAGAAGCAGTGATAGCCACCAACAATAGGTTTTCAGCAGGGTCTCCCGGGCTCACCATTGCTGAACAGACTAGGGGTAATATCTTGTTAAAAAATTGGGAACATGATATTACTTTAAGCAAGGAGCAGGCTCAAAAAGTGACAAATTCGTTGAAAGTAGCCTTCAATGACATAAATGGTGAGTTGTTAGGAATGGAGATTGGAGGTGACACAGAGGCACTAAGGCAGATGAATATAGATCAGATTTCTCTCGACATGAAGGAGAAGAATGAGAGAAATTATGTGGAAATCTCTAAGATGGATAGGGTAGACCCGGCTCAAATCTACGAACATTTGATTCAACCTAGTGCACAACTCGGCGCCCTTGAATTCGTCGATGTACAAATAGATGATAAGCTTCCACAATTGGCCCGAGAGTGTTAGCTAGTGTGAAACATAGAGCACACACTAAAAGTTCCTAAAGGAAAATCAAGTAGACAACTAACTAGTGGGAATGACAATTACGCCAATCGACACTAGAAACATAGTTACCAACTTAACGAGAACTCTACAGAGTTCTCATTTTTTAGGGGCTCAAGTTATTTGCCCTGTTTTTAAAAATGGTGCTACCGGTAGCACCCCCCTCCATTTTTAGGTGTTTTTTTGATATTTTAAATTTTCTTATACATAAGGTTTCAACTCTGTTTTTTCAAATGCTCATTTTTTCATTTGTTTTCAAATTGTTCAATTTTGATTTTTTTTCTTTTTTCTCAATGATGTTTTTTCATCTATTTTCAAACTTTTGTATTTTATTTTTATTTTTATTTTTATCCAATCATGTTTTTAATCATATT
>ML786541.1:146844-180195 GCA_009831015.1 Picea engelmannii | reverse complement strand
AAATGAAGGAACTCAAAAGAACCCAAAGGAGGATCTAAAACTTGAAAGCTCACTCTAAACCTCTAAGGAAAACAAAACAAGATCAAGAAACAAGTTAAAATTGAATCTTTAACCTAATCCTAAGACCAAGTAATAAAGACCTTGTAAATTCCAAGAAATTCCTAAGAATCCCAAGGCTTCTATGAGGAAATAGAAAAAATCCTCTATAAAAAAAAAAAAAACACTTCAAGACACAGAGACGCTGGTTGTTGCACCAATAGTATGCGTATATACATGGGTTGTCTAGAGTGCAAACTTTGTATGTACACAGGATGATCCAAAGAAGAGTGTGTACACCTCTGATATTTTTCAAAAAGAAAAATATTTGGCAGACTTGCTAGCGAGGGAAAGATTATAGGCACCTGAAAGGTGACCAAAGACCCTAAATTGACTCAATAAGCCTGAAAGAACTCAAATTGAAATTGAGAAAACCAATTAAAACAAAAAAAACTCTCTCTAGGACCCTATAAAGACTCCCTAGTGGAGTCAACAATTCCGCTAGCGGGGAAAATCCCTCTATTACTATACTAGGTTGGAATATAGGGAGAGCATCGACCTCCCTTAAAATATAGTCCCAATTTTAGGCTACCCCAAACTATCCGAACTCAAAATACAACAGAAGGAAAAGTAAGTGTACCTTAGGTCATATTGTCTGATGTAGACTCCCTTCACCTTTGTAGTTTCTTGGATGGTTGGTATCCTCCCAAAGCTAACCTACAGGCAACTGAGAAAAAAAAAGATACAATATATTCTATCTCTACTTATCAATGTTAGTTTTCAGATATAAATCTAGATGCATAAATTAAATGAAAATAAATAAACACAATGTTTGGGATAGAAAAATAACTCTTTTATTCAGATGTGAAGATTACAATGGTTACAACCTTCTTGATCGGTGAAATGCTCTACGAACCTAGTCTGAGCTCCTCTTACTATTGCTCCAAGTGAATCGTTCACTTGAAATATCTCGCAATCAACTAATCTTGTTGGGATGATGGAAGGGATTGTATAGGGAGAGAGCTAGAAGAGGAATGTTGAGGCCAAATCTAAGAAAGGGATGCAAAGCTTGGGCTAGAAGGGGAATGGATTTTGACAAAGTTTCTTTGTTCTAATGATTGATTATGTAATGGGACCCCAAGAACACATTGTATATGAAAAAAGGCTATTTATTCGATTTGGAGATGGGATAGAATGGGTAAATTGGTTGCGAAACCCTCCATATCCCATAAACTCCGCCGAATTCCTTGCAACTTTTTATTTTTTTGCAACTTTTGGAGGTAAAAATGGGTTTTTATTATGCAACAAGTGTATGTACGCGTGCTATATAGTATGTAGCTAGCATGTGTATGTGATAAGTAGTGCAGTAGAAGGCATACATGTTCCAAAAAATGGTTTTTTAAAGAGAGATCCCCAGTAGTAATTTGATAAATTGTGTGAGTAGAAAGGTGTTGACGAGCAAACTTGACTTTCCGTCAACTAGAAGAATAGACCTGGTCCGGGGTTGTCTAAATAACCCAAGTTGTCTGGTGTAACCTATTCTGATGGGTTTAATGGCTCTGTTAGCCAACTATGGTCCTAAAGATAGAAAAATGAAATAAACTAACTAAAGAAAAGATTCTAACAATCAACACAATAATTACAAATACTTATGTAAGAATGTGAATATACAAATGATTATGAATAGTTTATATATAGTTTACAAGGTTTGCATGAAATCTTGCCAAAATGATTGTTTGATAAAGTTTCTTAACCAAATATGAGCAACACTTCTTTTTGTCTTTTTTTAAGATATTAAACAAATAAATACTAAATGAATACGATTGAAACAACGATAACACAGACTAATTTATGCAATCATCATTTCATTAATAATTAATTTAACTAAATAACACACAGACTAACCTGTAGCTGATCAACGAAACTGGTATTATCTTTCTGTGTTGTCTGAGCTCCTTCTTGTCATGCTTGTGAGGAAAACCTGTGACATAACAATACTAGTACTTCCAGAATAAATTCAAAGTGTTTGATGTGTTGGAGTGAGAATATAACAGCAGAATGATGACTGATTAAAATCCATGTGATCTTATGATAATCAATAACTAAGAATGAGAGAAAACTCAATTATGAGTATTGATTTTATCCATCATTTAACATTAGGAATAAATTCAATAATAATCAAATGATAAATTGATCACACATACAGAATCGAATAACAAATTATGGACAACATATAACATTTAACAGTATGAAAACACCATATGATGACAAGCTAAAGCTAAAATCAAGCATAATACCATTCTCATAATACAATAGTAATGAAAGAACGAAATGGAATAAGCATCACACAGGTCTAAAGCCAAAGATGAATTGTTTTTCCGTATTCTTTCTCAAAATCACATGCCCATACTGTAGTCCTGGAAGAATTTTTTGGGATAACAGACTCTTAAAGAGGGAAAAAATTAATTAATACATAAATGATAGCAATTAACCATGTATTGATAAAAATGACTAAAGTTAATTTAAATCAATGCATAATTAATTTAAAAGACTAAAGTTAATTAAAAGAATATGAATATATTATAATGAAAATAAAACCATTTTACTCACAAGACAAAAGCCATTAAGCAACCTGGAATTTCATATTCTTCTTTGAAAATACTCGTCCATTCTCCCAAAGATTCCAACCATCCGCTACTCCATTTGAAAAGAAGAAAATTTTAAAAAATAAATAATATACAAAAGAAAAAGGATAAAAATCCTCCTCTCCAATTCTTGGAACTCTTTGGCTCTAAACTTTCTCATATATTTATACAATGAGTGAACAATCTAGGCGTCACTAATAATTTACGCCACCTAAACTTTGCCTCGTGAATATACGCAAATATCTCTCAAATCGTGTATTGTTTTGCGAAAATCTCTATGTGGAAGGTAAATGGGTCCATTTGGGAAATGAGTTTTCAACTGTTTCTTCATGTTCCTCACGGTTTGTCTACAATCAGTCCTGTAAAATCGTCTGTCTGATCTTGACGCCTTTCCAAATTTTATCTATTGTTTGCTCATAATTTTTTTTGTAGAAATTCAATATTATTTTTGGATCAATCAACTTGAGTGCGTTTGGATAATAAAATCAAGCCATGATTAGATCCGTATAAAATATTTGATAATAGAAACCTGTGAAACAAGAAGAAACCTAAATTAATAACCTAAAAATTGTGAATAAAACAAAATCTAGAACAATAAAATAAAAAAAATGAATTTAAACTAACTATAAGTCCTATACAAACATTGTTTATATTTTCCTTTCAAATATGATCTTAATTCTAGAATCTTCAAGTTGATGGAGAGGAGAAAAATATTAATTTTGGTTTTTCACAAAATCAAACAAATGATAGATAATTATTTTTTTATTATTATTTTTATTTTGAAATGAGATGAAAAATGAAAAAAGAATTTAATTAATTAATATCACCAAATGATTTTATGAAAATGAGAAACCAACCAAGATATTATTTGATGAAATATTGAACCCATTATTCAAAATAGTCAAACTTGCTAATGAGCAAAAGAAAGAACACATAATCATAATTTAAGCGAAAGTAAAGAGTTGATAAAAATTAACGTTTTTGTTTAAATTGATATTTCTATGCTCGTTTCTAAATTTTGAAATATACTCTTGTAATGAATATCTCATACTATAGTGAATGTCTTAATCTTGTCTCAAAGAAAGCCAAGGTATGGAACTATTTGAAAAGGTTGATTCTGTAGCTCATTATAATTATCAAGATTCTAATGGGGGCCCTTTAAATTTTGTAAAACTTTAGGGGGAGTTGTTGGGGCCCAACAAATGGCTACTTACTGGATGAATAAGTTATTTCCGATCTGGTAAGATTTCATCTCAGGAATAAAAGAATAAGACTTGAAAAATGATTTAAGCTCCCTAAAATAAATTCACTCCAAGACCATATAGTATTAGGATAAGCTCAATGTTATAACCAGACAATAGAATTTGCTTTGCAGGGGATTATAACCTAAAATAATGTCTTAATCAAAGACTCACGATGTTTATAAAAGAACTTCAATACAGTTGACAGAACCACTACTACCAACAGACGTCCATAGCCTCGACATGGATGTCAGTTAACCCACTAAAATACTTTAATCCCATCCAATAGTTGTATCCACGTGATGTATACTTCCATAAAAGTTAATTTAAAATCATATACTTGCTACCTCTTGACCCAACATTGCTTCGTTGCTAGCAGGCATGTTCAGTACCCCGACGAAATTTTCTTGGTATCATGTATGCATTAGCCCGCTGCCAGTGAGCCTATTCAGTACCCTGACGGGTTTACACACACTTGCCACACATAAGTGCTTTCAACCCTCTTATGCCACTTTTAAATAGTAATACAATTATATTTTTTTTAATGACAAAGAGAGGAGGGTTATACTGGAGGTTAATTGCACTACAGGTGAATAGTTGATCAAGTTATTTATTTTCTTTCAAAACTGGAAGTTTTATCATGGTTTAGAGATTTTAGATTTTCTTTAAGAAATCATCTAAAAAATGGGGAAGCACTTAAAAGTGATTCCTTAAGAATATGGACAGCATAGAAAGTTTAAAGATCATCGTAATTCTCAAAGATTTAAACCATATCTCTAGTGTAATACTCTGGCAAAGACAATTTGAGGACAAAATGAAAGTGACAATTGACTTAAAAATCAATTATCTAAGCTATATCTTAATATGAGGACCACTTTGAAATATTTCAATTTGCTTGAAAAACACAAGTCTTAAAATAAATGCTTCCTTCGACAATAGCTTTTTGATAAAAAATATATTCATTCAAAAAGAAAGATAAGAAGAAAACTCATTCAAATCAATCAAAGAAA
Organism: Picea engelmannii; assembly: GCA_009831015.1. Classification (NCBI taxonomy): domain Eukaryota; kingdom Viridiplantae; phylum Streptophyta; class Pinopsida; order Pinales; family Pinaceae; genus Picea; species Picea engelmannii. Next base: position 175,263 of record ML786541.1, on the reverse strand, counting down.
ACAAAAAACACACAACAAACCAGATCAAATTTTATTAATGGGATTCAAAATTAGAAGTAAACAAAGTTAAAACAACAAAATAAAACTTTTCAGGAAACGATTTTGGCCAAAGATAAACTTGAGCTTTTGGATCCACTAGCATCTCACTATAAAATAAAGGAAGAACTAAATCATATAAAATATCATGTACGAGCAAGTTCTTTACTTAAGATAGTGATGGATGAGATGCTACTTTGACCAAGCATTATTATTAAAAATAAAAGAGACTAAAAGAAAATAGAAAAAACATTATTAAGATGAGTGCAATCCTACTCGTGGCACCTTGGGTTAGGGTTGAATTGATAGTTCAAATTTACTTATCTCTTTACTTTCCATTTAAAATTTTCATGATGATACTGCGTTTTTGAAAATAAATATTCAACGAAAAGCAGAGAGAAGAAGATTTAAAGTGGACTTCCCTGACAACATTCACATTATGGTTCTCTTGGTGTACCCACTTGTGTTCATAACTGCATTATTACACAAAGAAATATTGAGAAAGAAAGATAAAGGAAACCTACTCTAAACTACTAAATAGATCAAAACACTAAGTAAAATTGTATTTCCAATGCAACCACAAGAGCATATTCAATCCTGCAAGGCATAGAAAGTAAAAAATATGAATAAAAGAATGTAGTATTTGCGGATACAAAAGAAATATGTTATGCTTACGTCCTATATATTCTTTTAAAAACAAAACAAGAATGACCTTACCATTCTTTTCAAACTTCTTGATGTATGAATACTCCAACCATTCTACAATCTGGTCATGATATGAGTCATAATGGCATGTAAGAGTGTAAGTAAATTTGGAAAACTTGTCAATATTATGGGGACCTAACATAACCATCTTCCAAAGCCGAAATGCCCCATCCCCCTGACAATTCTCCAAGTGTTCATCAATTTCTTCACATGGAGTATCTAAAAAAATTATGTAATGCTTACTTCCTAGATATTTAGGTAGAAACAAAGAAAACACAACTTTATCTTTATTATGAAGATTTTTTAGATACGAATCTTTGAGCCATTCTAAGATCCTGTCATAAAAATTAGGATGAAAACTATGACTTTGATGAAATGGATATATCAATGGGGAACACATCACAAGAGAATTCATGATATCAATTAGATTATTGGTTTGAACGCTTCCTTTCATGATATTGATCGTTTCAAAATGTGAAGCATAAACATTAAAATTCGAACTAATCAAAGAACGAATATGCAATGTAGAATATTTGATTTCCATAAGAATAAGTGCATTGTATTTTTCAACAATAAATCGTGTAAAATCATCTTGCAACATGTCATTTTTCCATGCAAATGATGAAAGTGAAAGAGCATCAAATCCAACTTCATAAATGTTATGTTTGGAATTAATTTCACCAAATTTTGGCATATCAAAAAGATTTGATTGTGATGGAAAAGAGTAAGATATTGTGGGTAAAGTATCAATTCCACCAGAATCTAAGAAGAGATCAGGTTATACAGAGTAAAAGGAATCAGAAATGAGCACACGAAAAGAATATCTTGAGCTATGATATTTAACAATAGTATTCTCAAAACATTCCTCTTTACTTTCCTTAAAACTTTAACTTTGTTTTGGTGATAAATTCTTCAACATAATATGATCATCTAAATTTGTCTCTTGTATGATAGATAATTCAAAACTTTCACAACAAACATATGATCTTTCTTGTGGATAATGTATGATTTGTAGATGAAGGTTTAAGGTTTCTTCTTCCAATTGCAGATCCGCATCTCTAATCAGTTTCATTGGAATGTTAGAATTCTTAAGATCGTTTTCATCACCTAAGTGTTCTTCAATAACTGAATTTAAGTACTAATTAGAGCAAGAGTTAGAAGAATATGGAAATTCACCTTGACGCAACATAAAATCTTCTTCCACAATGGTTGAGGACTGATTATACAATGATTTAGAGGAAAAACCAATTTGATTGTCAGCAAGAACATTTTCAATAGATTCTACCTCCCTTGCTTGTTCAAAATTTTTGTATGCATTCCTTTCATCCTCCAAACAAAATTCTTCTAGCGATTGAGTGGTAGGATTTGCAACTGATTCATCATTCACTATTGAATGTGACCGGATGAAAGGGATGCAAGAATCCTAGAGGAGATTTAGTACAAATGACATGTCATCGAGATTAAATTTATAGAGAACATGATGGATTCTTGTTGAAAAGTATTCTGGAGATGAATTTCCATTGATTAGTAAAGTCTGAAATTCTTCACATAATTGATTGTAATCATAGTTTTCAAAAGCATCTAAAAATTCATCTACAAACTCAAACCAATCAATAATGTGATATGCTGGAAAAGACTCAAACCAATATTTAATCGGACCCCTGAAAGTAAAAGAAAACAATCTACACAAAACATTTCAATCAAAAATATCATGCTTGATGCATTTACACCAAAACTTGTTAATATGGTCTTTTGCAGATACATTCCCCCTACCATCAAAGGTGAGTTTGGAAAAGAGAGAGACTATCTTGTTGGTAATACCAGGTAATGAGAAGTGGAAAGCATGTTCCAACACAGTAATTTAGGGAGCCATGGAAAATTAATTAAATTCGAAACAAAGACTCCTATAAGGCCATCTTGTCAGTTTGGCCCTACCTTCTAGTGCATTTCAAGATGACACAAGAGAAAAATTTATAAATATGGAATTATGACAGGCTGAGGGGTAAAACATTTAATCATTAAATTTACCTCTGCCCTCCTTATAGTGCCATTTGTTGATGAGAAAACTTGACTTGTCGTCAACTAGAAGAACAGATCCAGTCCGGGGACCTCTAAATAACCCAAGTTGTTTGGTGTAACCTATTATGACAGGTTTAATGGCTCTGTTAGCCAACTAGGGTCCTAAAGATAGAAAAATGAAATAAACTAACTAAAGAAAAGATTCTAACAATTGACACAATAATTACAAATATTTATCTAAGAATGTGAATATACAAATGATTATGAACAGTTTATATACAATTTACAAGGTTTGCATGAAATCTTGTGAAAATGATTGTTTGATAAAGTTTCTGAATCAAATATGAACAACACTTCCTTTTGTTTTTTTTTAAAGATATTAAACAAATAAACACTAAATTAATACGATTGAAACAACGATACATAAACAATCAAATCTAATTTATGCAATCATCATTTCATTAATAATTAATTTAACTAAATAACACACAGACTAACCTGTAGTTGATCAGTGAAACTGGTATTATCTTTCTATGTTGTCTGATCTCCTTCTTGTCCTACTTGTGAGGAAAACCTATGAGAGAACAATACTAGTACTTCCAGAATAAATTCAAAGAAGTGTTTGATGTGTTGGAGTGAGAATATAGCAACAAAATGATGACTGATTAAAAATCATGTGATCTTATGATAATCAATAACTAAGAACGACAGAAAACTCAATTCTAAGTATTGATTTTATCCATCATTTAACATTAGGAATAAATTCAATAATAATCAAATGATAAATTGATCACACATACATAATGGAATAACAAATTATGGACAACATATAACATTTAACAGTATGAAAACACCATATGATGACAAGCTAAAGCTAAAATCAACCATAATAACATTCTCATAATACAACAATAATGAAAGAACGAAATGGAATAAGCATCACACAAGCCTAAATCCAAAGATGAATTTCTTTCCCATGTTCTTTCTCAAAATCACATGCCCATACTGCAGTCCTGGAAGAATTTTTTGGGATAATAGACTCTTAAAGATGGAAAAAAATAATTAATAAATAAATGATATCAATTAACCATGTATTGATAAAAAAGACTAAAGTTAATTTAAATCAATGCAAAATCAATTATTAAAAGAATATGAAGATATAATAATGAAAATAAAACCATTTTACTCACAGGACAAAAGCCATTAAGCAACCTAGAATTCCACATTCTTCTTTGAAAATACTCGTCCATTCTCCCAAAGATTCCAACCATCCGTTACTCCATTTGAAAAGAAGAAAAGTTTAAAAAATAAATAATATACAAAAGATAAGGGATAAGAATCCACCTCTCCAATTCTTGGATCTCTTTGGCTCTGAACTTTCTCATATATTTATATAATGAGTGAATAGTCTGGGCGTCACTAATAATTTCCGCCACCTGAAATTTGTCTATTAAATATACACAAATGTCTCTCAAATCGTGCATTTTTTGGGGAAACTCTCTACGTGGAAAGTAAAAGGGTCCATTTGGGAAATGGGTTTTCAATTGTTTCTTCAAATTACTCAAGGTTTGGCTGCAATCAGTCCTGCAAAATCGTCTGTCTGTTCTTGATGGATTTCCAAATTTTATCTGTTGTTTGCTCATAAATATTTTTGTAGCAATCGAGTATTATTTTTGGATCAATCATATTAAATGTATTTGGATAATAAAATCAAGCCATGATCAGATCCGTATCAAATATTTGATAATAGAAACCTGTGAAACAAAAAGAAACCTAAATAAATAACCTAAAAATTGTGAATAAAAAAAAATCGAGAATAATAAAATCAAAAAAATGAATTTAAACTAACTATAAGTCCTAAACAAACATTGTTTATATTTTCATTTCAAATATGATCCTAATTCTAGAAGCTTCAAGTTAATGGAGAGGAGAAAAATATTAATTTTGGTTTTTCACAAAATAAAAAAAATGATAGATAATTCTCTATTATTATTATTATTATTTTGAAATGAGATGCAAAAATAAAAAAGAATTTAGTTAATTAATCACCAACTGATTTTATGAAAATGAGAATCCAACCAAGATATTATTTGATGAAATATTGAACCCATTATTCAAAATAGTCAAACTTGCTTATGAACAAAAGAAAGAACACATAATCATAATTTAAATGAAAGTAAACAGTTGATAAAAATTAACATTTTTGTTTAAATTGTGATTTGTATGCTCGTTTCTAAATTTTGACATATACTCTTGTAATAAATGTCTCATACTATAGTGAATGTCTTAATCTTCTCTCAAAGAAAGCCAAGGTATGGAACTATTTGAAAAGGTTGATTCTGTAGCTCATTATAATTATCAAGATTCTAATGGCGGGCCTTTAAATTTTGTAAAACTTTAGGGGGAGTTGTTGGGGCCCAATAGAAGGCCAATGCCATGTATGGATGGGTAGGGAATTTTAGGGCTATAGCACATAATTATTCGAAAGGATTCATGCAAGTAGTTGTATGGTAAGAAGTGTTGTACCACCATTCTACTAGGGGTAACCATTGATCCCACTTTTTTTTCCTTTCAGATGAAAAACACCTCAAGTATGTTTCCAAGAACTTGTTGAGAAATTTTGTAATAACCCAAGGCCGAGCCCCTACTGAATCGTAATTATTTTTATAGGATGGTGAGTTGAGTTTTTATAAGATATAAGGCTTATGTGTTTATTAGGCTAGAGATCCTAAATGTTGAAGGCCATGGAGCCTTATTTTGTATATGTAAATACTCACATCATTAATATAATTACATTGTTATGTGTAGACCGACGAAGAAAAAAGTGTTATGGGGGACTAAGCTCCACTTGGAAGGGAAAGGGAAGGGATACAAGGATATTAAAGGGGGTTAAGATTGAAGGCTTGCCTCCAAAGGAATATTATAATATCTTCCTAAAAGGGCTAAGGTCTGGACATAACCTTTCATCCTAATTTTTTGTTGGGATGTGAAGGAATCCCAAGTGGAGAGGAAACATGCTCCTCGAGAGCTATGTGTCATCCATGACGCATGCAAATATATGTGGGGAAATTAATTGTTTGGGGTTATTCTTATTTTTTCCATTCAATCATGCAAGAAGAAGGAACACAGTCAGCCTTCCTCGCCATTGTTGAACCCTCTCCCATTATGAACCTTTGTAACTTAGCCCATATTGGTATTTTTTTAAACCCATACCTTGTGTATTACCTAAGTTTGGTTGTTTCCTTAACCTTTTCCATACTGGAATTATATTGCTTCCATCGTCCTTGCCCTTTTTACTTAGGATATGGATTGAAGAGGTGGGTTTTGAGGCCCGTGGATTGAAGAAGTAACTTGTCAAGCCTATGGAATACTCTCTCTAGGTGAGAGAGTTTGTTGTGATTGAAGAAGCAGGTTGTCAGGCATGTGAGAAACTCTCTCTAGGTGGGAGAGGTTGTTGGGGAAGTGAGTTCTCCTAGAGGGAGTCTATAAATAGCTATAGCACTCTAAGGCTTCTTGTCTGGCCTGTTACTGAAGCCCTGGAAGGGAATTTGAGCAACCAATGGACTGTTGGACAGTGAAGGGAATGAGAGGTTGAGAGGTGTGTGTGTAAGTTGGCACGTTGGACGAAGTCCTTCCTATTGATTGTCCAACTTCCTGTTGTCCCTACCTAGCCTAGGAATTCCTTTTCCCGGTGGATTTTAGTCCCAGCTAGGGGGTGACCCACTATTGAGAGTGATGAGCATTGTAGTCTAAGGCTGAGAGGTTCATAGAAGCTCTGCACAGAGTCGTTGTACTTCAATTAAAAGATAAGTATCATTTATCTGTTAATGATTAATCATGTTTTTTGTTGCATGTATGATTTATTGGTAATTCCACGTGATCCTATGTTATAATAGATTGTCTATATTTGTTCAAATTTATTTAGAAATATATATATATATGTGTGTGTGTGTGTGTGTGTGTGTGTGTGTGTGTGTGTGTGTGTGTGTATACATAGAGAAACAAGTCTGTTCAAGTGACATGCCCTAGTAGGAAGTTGGGGAAATGCCACAAATTGGTATCAGAGCATAAAAGGAAATAATTTTTGCAGAATATCATAGTAGCAAGGCCCGACCGGGGTGGATGGGTATGTTAAAAAGTGGTATCAAAGCCCATGGTTTTAGCACTAATCCTAGATGGGTCATATAAGTGGTTATGAGAAACCAGGTTCATAGAGAATTGATGAAAAGGGTTTCAAGGGGGCATTGAGAGAGCTCATGGGTTGTAATTGGAAGCTCATGAGGTATATCATTTTAAGATATTCAATGGAGGAGGGAAACCATCAAAATCTTGGTATTGGGACATCAATTTTAATTTGGGGCGATGGGATCTATTTGAGACAAGGAAAATCGTTCACAATCATCAGATCTCAGAAGATGAACACAATGATTAATCACCGAAGTACTGATGGAATTCGCCCCTCTGGTGGTTTGCAGTTACTTATCATAAAAGAGACAAAAGCATCGAAATTATAAAGTCCCAGAGTGGATCTACAAAGTAGATCAAGGGGAGAAGTTCTTTACCGTTGGAGTTGGTTGAAGATAGATATGAGTCGTTCGATCAAGCCGAGAGTGAGAGGAAAGGCATAGTGTTGAAGAGATGATCCCAACCATCAAATCAATGACTGATTGAATGTGAGTCATAGATTTCACAACGATTTAGAGGTTTGATACCTTGGTATCAATAATTCCTCAAGATGCTAGGAGGAAAAATACTTGAAGTCACGAAATCTAGAGTTAATATGAACCATTCATATTCAAGGATACATGTCTAAAGAATAAACATGTTTAGAACTTTGACATTCTGGGGGTTGTGTGGTGCTTAGCATCAAAATCCTCTAAATTGCTGAAGGCCTAAAGTCTCGAAGTCTCGGACTGATGTGGCTTGCTAATGTCACCCGAGATGACGTGGTCACACAGGATGTGTGCCACATGTCAGTGGGTTATGCATCCTTAGAAGAAATTTGGTTTCGATTAGAACGTGACACATGTCACCTTTCTGATTGGGCCATGTGTCCTCTTCCTGTGTCCTACCACGTGCCTCTCCTGGTGATGGAACAAGGAATTTAAACTTGGCGAAGAGGTTATCTAGATTGGGCCCGCATTAAATTCAATCACGATCTATCAAGATCAACAAATGAGAGCCATTGTAGAGATCGAAGTTGCATGGGAGATAATTCTACAGGGAAGTCTCACAATACAAACCACGGTTTCCTAGAAGGGGTACGTGTCAGCATGGGGACGACTACAGAACATTTGGTGGGTTACTCCAAAACCGTCAACCCATGTCCCCATAATTTGAAAAGTGTAAAGTTTGATGTGGCGTTTTCAATATTTATTAGTTCAAGCATGGAAACCTTGGGCCCCAATGGATACACGACACCAAATCCTACATTTTGGATACATGGAACTCCGAAGGAACTTGGTCAACGATTGTTAAAGTGGGAGGACTCCCAAAGGCTCGAAGGTCAGATTCCATCTAAACCATTGATTGCAGAGGACACGCGGTAGCAGATGCGGCAGTCCAAATATTTGGAAGTACGAAATACCTCAAGAAATAATCAGTTGAGGTCGAGGACTCCCAAAGGCCCAAAGGCATGAAGACTAGAGTACATCTTGATCGTTGGTCATAGAGGATGCGCAACACAAGATCCCATAGCTCAGAGACTTGGCACTACGAAGGATCCAAGGTCTAATTAGTCAAGGTCAGAGACTCCTGGAGGCTCGAAGCCCAGATTCCATCTAGAAAATTGATCACATAAGTCGTGTGGTTTCAGATGCAGTAGTCCAGAGACTGGGAGCTCTGGAAGGTTCAAGAGTATGGACAGTCTAGAACTCCCAAAGCCTGGAGTTGCATAATAAATCTCATTCATTGGTTGTTGAGGATTCATGGATTGTAGATCCATCCCACTTCATGATTTAACCAACTCAACACTCCAAGGAATTGGAAGGTTGGGGTTGAAAAAAATCTCTAGAGCCTGAAGCTCTGGAGCACCGAAGTGTTAAAGCCACGAAGGACCACCTATTCAGTACGTCACTGGTTCAATGCTTGGGAGAATCACAAGGTGGTGAGGCAGAAACCTCCGAAGCTGAATTTTTGGATCCCCAAAGTTCCCAAAGATCTTGATAAGCGCTTGTCTATTGACACTTGGTCACAACCCATGGTCACATGTGATTGAGGGCTGAAAACAAGGAACTAATGCCCAAAAATTGTTTCCAATAAAGACAAATTTTAGATGGCCATAACTCTTTGGCCAAGGCTCAGAATTGAGCAAGTGAGAATTCATTGGAAAGGTATTGAATAGTAGAAGATAACTATTCACCCATAAATTGGTTCTAGATAGTCAATTTCTCAGTAAATCAATAGAAATTCATATGATACTTTATGAATTTGAATTGTTCATGTTTGCATGAAATTGTTGAGACAGTTAGCCTGACAAAGTTTTGTCGACTACACACTTTTGTAGAGTTATCAGCTGACAAGAAGAAAATAATCATCCCAGAGTATAGAGAGATGGGAGATGCATATGAAGATTACAGTTAGAAATATGATATTAGAGGAATGGATGTCAATTTGGGAGTTGAAGGAACAAACTCCAACGGGCATGGAGAAGGAACAAAGGAAGACATAAATCTGGTTGAGACAATGAGGAAATTCCAGATAGATGTCCAAAGCCACAAGTTTGATAATATAAGTCTTATGAAGGCCAAAAAGCAGCAGGAAGATGTAATGATCCCAAGCCATTATGCAAGGATCATCATTATTTTGGTGTCTTTTAAAAACTTTTTCCTGGTTGTGGTATTTCGTCAAACACTTTGCTGATCTACTTTTTAGATGTGTTTATATGTGTGTATGCAACAAATAACAGAAAGAGATAACCATGGAACATACCTCAACCATATGCAATAAGATAGACAAGCCAAAACATCTCAATTCTTCTTTATTCATAAAATAGAGAAACCTGTTGCAATGAAGATGTCGATCTGGAATGCTCAACAGATGGCCAAGAAGATAGACAATAGATAAGATCTGCTACAAAATGCTCCTGCTAATACAAAAGATGCCTCCAAAGGATGAATAAGAAATGAAGATCAATACAAGCAGATTTGAATGCCAAACTCTCCAGCTGAAGAATGCCACGCTCCAATAGAAGGTTGAAACCCTCAATAACTCGGCCTTGCTGCCAAAAGTGTCCAATCACCCTAAGAAATATGCCAAATGATAGATCGGGTGATGGTGAGAACAACCCAGGTGCCCGAATCTTTGACATCCCTCTCAATCTCTGTAGATCTGAAATCCCCCACTAAATGGTGCGCCCCACTAGATGACTGAAACCCTAGATAATTTGGCCCTGCTGAAGGAGGCCTCCAAATGCTCTGAAACTCTATATAAATAGAGATCGGGACACTGCAAGTCACTAGGTGAAGTCTCAGGGTTAGATCTGAAGTGTAACCCCTCCAAACGGACTAGATCTGGATCTCAAAAATGCCCTCCTTCTCTTCAATTCGCTCCACTGCTCAAGAAATAATCTGAGCCATAAAACTATCCCAGAAAGCACTAGATCTAGTGTCCAAGGCCCTGCAATGAAAATCCAAGTGATACAATCCTCAACGGCTCTGCCAATCTCCTACAGCAAATCTCTCTCCAAAGATGGTGCGCCCCCCTTGCTGGAAACCCCCAATGGTGCACCCTCCTCCTCTTCCTGTGTCTGTGGCTGTGTAGAACCTCCTGCACTTATGTAGATCTGACTAGAATGGTGTGGGAGAGTATTTCATCTCTGAGACCAAGCTTGGGACAAGCTAGGTGGAATCTTTCACCACTGAATCGTCCTCTAGGGTTTGTTAAGTCAAAACCCTCAAAACCCCCAAGAGATGGGCTCACTAGCTAAAGCCAGATATCAAACTAATAAACATACATGAATTATGAGAAGAGGCCCTTTCCTTTCCTTTATCTTTTGGCTCACCTTGTCCCTCCAAAGTGACTCTCATTTTATTAATATTTAATTAATCAATTAAATCACTTTAATTAATTAATTAACCCTTTTACCTCTAAAAAGCTTCTTATCTCTCCTTGTGGCTTCCCTAGCCACTGAAAGTCATTTCTAGCCATCCCATCCTATAGTTTTTCTCCTCCCAATTCCAATGAGCTATTACACTGAGAGGTTCCTCCAAGTAATGTGCCCAAAATGACCTCTTCAGTGAATTACATTGACTTATAGCTCAAAATAGTCAAAATCATGGAAATCATCGAAATGCAACGAAACCAAAGATAACCTATGAAGAATGGCTCATAATGATGGAATATGATCATTGATACAAGATGGACCCCACAATGCCTCTCAAATACCCCTGTACTCCCTATAACATCCATCTGGCTACTCTGGTCATCATAAATCTCTACACTAGGATAATGTCCCAAAGTGGGGACATTACAGTCCTCCCTGCTAGAAAATTGCTTGTCCTCAAGCAATACCCAAATCCCTCCAAGTAAAATACCAGGATCCCATGTACACCTCTGGGGTACACAGTAGAACCCATCAAAAGATGAACAATAGTATACTCCACCCCCTGGATCCCATATGAGGAAGTGAACTGCAATACTCTGTGAAGAACAGTCCTAGAAGATATCAACTCTGTGAACCTCCTGCACCTGACCCATGGCCTCATCTCGGAATGAGTTTATCCTCCAAATCTCTACCAAGATCCACATGGTCTCCATCAAATGCACATGATGATTCAAGAATGAGGTACTACAAGATCTTCGTGAGGCACCCTCAAGCGCAGTGCTAAATGGAAAGTTAGAATAAATTTCCCCTGCAATGATCCACACTCCCCTGGGTCCCATGCTAACCTTTGTCGACGATCCTCCTACTGACACTTCACTACTCTATCCATGACTATCTGTCCCCTGCATACATACAGGATCCTCCTCACTAGGATCCTCAAGATGAAATACCTGTGACCACTGAACCTGTTTCCCAGAAACTGTATCGGCATAGACACCTCTGTAGAAGAAGTACCTATCCAAACGTCTCCATGCCCTATCATGATGATCAAGAGGAAGAAAAGGTCTCGCCCTATAGGACAAGTACCTGCTGGCCCACTCCAAACCAACCCAAGGTGGAGTGTGTGGCTCTCTGGTGCCACCTAGGTCGTCATGTAGTGAAACATCCTGCTAACCAAGTGATCTCTCGGATCCCATAGAAAACTTGGAAGTTTATCACTTCCAGTCTCCGCTAGCTGCTCCTGTGATGGGTTGATCACTGTCGAAAGACCATTGCACTCATCTGTCATCACCAGGTCTATGATGCTCACCATCACACACCAAGTCTCAACTGTCTATCTAACACAGTCCACCTCTGACCTGCTGTATGTTGTAAAAGTACTCCTGTCATATAGTCTCAGCCTACTCACTCTCCATGCCCCCAGCCATGGCCTATCCCTCCTCATGTTGTTGTCTATGATAAAAGTGTCAGGACAGGCTAATAGAAACATCTGTCGCTGACTGTAGGACTGGGAGGTGTCACATGCTTTGGTCAATCCTAATGATTCGACTAGAAGCTCATCTATCAATATCCATGAAAGATGCTCTCCTGTCGTCATCACCGAGTCCCAAACATCCAATACAACCAGAAGTAACCCCTTTGACTGCTGGTCAACCAAACTCCATCTCTCATCTACCATGGAACTGCTGAAATGGTGAAGGTGGTCTCCCACAACTATGTGCTGCTACAAAGGAGTGACATCTACATACTCCCCTGAGTGTGTCTCCTCCCTGTAAGCCACTATACCCCTCTGAATGCCACCATACACCTCGACATATCTCTGTGAACTATCACTCATCATGGTATGCTCAGACATACTCATGTCATCTCCCGCAAACTCATTTTGTATCACAGATCCTGGGTGTATGGCTGGATCAATCTCTATATCAAGATCAACCACTCCCAATACACAAATGAAAGTGTCCCCCATCGACTGGTGCTCCTCTGCTAGATCATCAACATCCTCTGTTAATGTGACTGATTGATACATCTAACTGTCCACTAAGATAGATGAAGTGGATCTCTGACGAATCTCCTCAAGAGACCCATCTGATATAGACTCTGATTCTTGAAGGGTGGTTTGTGTGCCTCGCAAGAATCCTCAAGTGCTCTCCAACTCCGGAGTGAATCGGTCTACCTCCAACTCCTGCCCCCCTCAGGGTCCTATGATACAACTTGCCAATCCCTAGTAGGTAGTCTATGTCTGTCAACAACTGTTGGTAGTCAGTCCTCATCATAGACACTCTCTCCCGGAGAGCATGCAAATCATCCATGGAAAATCCTCCATTTGAGCTACCCTATGCCATTGATGTTCTCCAACCATAATCTTCCATCACTGCATGCATGTCATCAATATGTCTAGTGGTTTCCCTGATCATAGCCTCACTAACTCCCAACTGTGCTACTAAGTGGTGTGACTCATGATCATCATCATGTTGGGGTACCCCCTCATGCCTCTCACTGCTAGTGCCATCACTAATAACACTCTTTGCAGAAGATAAAGTGATGAACTGCCTACTGTCTACTGTGCCACTAGGTAATCCTGTATGCCACTGCATCCCATCACTAGATGCCATCTCCCCCTGACTCACACTATATCATGTATAGTATTTGTATCCTTCTGTGCACTCAACCTGCTACTATCATCTACGCCTAGATCCCATATAGTTGTATCTAGACACGTGCTATCGTCATCCTGATTGCCAAAGAGTGCATCCTCATCCATGCAATCTGATCCTAGAAGTAAGTGCTCCATCCACCTATCAACCTCTGCCATATTCTCAACCACTGGAGTCTCCAATAAATATGACTCCATCTCCTCTGACCGACCTATATGTGTGGGGTCAACTGCATGTACGTCCTGTACCTCCTCCTGGATCTGTGGGTCTACCTATCCATGGTGTGCATCCCTCACACTAGGCTCATCCATCATACCTGATGGGCCACTAATCTCCTCATATGACGTGGCTATCATGGGTGTTTGAATAGGTGTCTGATGTGTCACGGCCCCCATAGGAAGCTCATCGTCTCTAGGTGCTAACATGTGTGACTCCTCACTAGTGTCACCACTCTGCTGAGGTGTAAGGTCATCAATGGTATGCGACGTGTCTGCTAAGACACTAGGGCTATCGTCCTATCCATCCAGCTGCCTATCCACTACACAAGGGTCATCATCACTATCCTATGAGGTAGAGTCACTATTACTAGCCTCTGTGCAAGAGTCATTGTCATCGTCCGACTGCTCTGAATCCACATTTATCGCTCCATCCTCACACACCTCACCCTCACTGTCATGACATGCCTCAATAATGTGCTCTTGATCTTTACCCCTGCACCTATGATCTAGTTCCCATGTCCCCTTGCAACTGTGGCAAGGTTGCATGCTCCTACTGGGTGTGGGGTTTCTCTGTTCTTCCCACCATATAGTTGCTTCTTTTTTCTTTTCACTTGCTATGATCATCCCCTGTAAAATATCCCATTTGCTCCAATGGGGATTTCTAAAGGCTACATATTGTAGGAAGGTTATTGTAGCCTTAGTTTCCTTTCTAAGGCCATCATACATGATCTCCAACCATGGTATCTCAAAGGCTATCTTATCCACTTCTTTCCAACTATCCATTTATCCCTATGGAAGACACCCCAGGTTTGCAGGATTTAAGCTCTGATACCATTGTAATGATCCCAAGCCATTATAAAAGGATCATCACTGTTTTGGTGTCTTTTAAAAACATTTTCCTGGTTGTGGTATTTCGTCAAACACTTTGCTGATATACTTTTTAGATGTGTTTATATGTGTGTATTCATCAAATAATAGAAACAGGTAACCATGGAACATACCTCAACCATATGCAATAAGATAGACAAGCCAAAACATCTCAATTCTTCTTTATTCATAAAATAGAGAAACCTGCTACAATGAAGATGCTGATCTAGAATGCTCAACAGATGGCCAAGAAGATAGACAATAGATAAGAGCTACTACAAATTCTCCCGCTAATACAAAAGATGCCTCCAAAGGGTGAATAAGAAATGAAGATCAATACAAGCAGATCTGAATGCCAAACTCTCCAGCTGAAGAATGCCACGCTCCAATAGAAGGCTGAAACCCTCAATAAGTCGGCCCTGCTGCCAAAAGTGTCCAATCACCCTAAGAAATATGCCAACTGATAGATCGGGTGATGGTGAAAACAACCCAGGTGCCCGAATCTCCGAGATCCCTCTCAATCTCTGTAGATCTGAAATCCCCCACTGAATGGTGCACCCCACTAGATGACTGAAACCCTAGATAATTTGGCCCTACTGAAGAAGGCCTCCAAACGCTTTGAAACTCTCAAGAAATATAGATCGGGACACTGCAAGTCAGTAGGTGAAGTCTCAGGGTCAGATCTGAAGTGTAACCCCTCCAAACAGACTAGATCTAGATCTCAAAAACGCCCTCCTTCTCTTCAATTCGCCCAACTACTCAAGAAATAATCTGAGCCCTAAAACTATCCCAGAAAGCACTAGATCTGATGTCCAAGGCCCTGCAATGAAAACCCAAGTGATAGAATCCTCAACGGCCCTGCAATGAAAACCCAAGTGATAGAATCCTCAACGGCCCTGCCAATCTCCTACAACGAATCTCTCTCCAAAGATGGTGCGCCCCCCTTGCTGGAAACCCCCAATGGTGCACCCTCCTCCTCTTCCTATGCTTGTGGTTGTGTAGAACCTCTTGCACTGATGTAGATCTAACTAGAATGGTGTGGGAGAGTACTGCATCTCCGAGACAAAGCTTGGGACAAGCTAGGTGGAATCTTTCACCACTGAATTGTCCTCTAGGGTTTGTTAAGTCGAAACCCTCAAAACCCCCAAGAGATGGGCTCACTAGCTAAAGCCAGATATCAAACTGATAAACATACATGAATGATGAGAAGAGGCCCTTGCCTTTCCTTTATACTTTTGGCTCACCTTTTCCCTCCAAAGTAACTCTCATTTTATTAATATTTAATTAATTAATTAAATCACTTTAATTAATTAATTAACCTTTTTACCTCTAAAAAGCTCAGTATCTCTCCTTGTGGCTTCCCTAGCCATTGAAAGTAACTTCTAGACATCCCATCCTGTAGTGTTGCTCCTCCCGATTCCAATGAGCTATTACACTGAGAGGTTCCTCCAAGTAATGTGCCCAAAATGACCTCTTCAGTGAATTCCATTGACTTATAGCTCAAAATAGTCAAAATCATGGAAATCGTCGGAATGCAATGAAACGAAATCCAACCTGTGCGGAATGGATCATAATGATGGAATATGATCATTGATACAAGATGGACCCCACAATGCCTCTCAAATACCCTTGTACTAGCTATAACATCCATCTGGCCACTCTGGTCATCATAAATCTCTACACTGGGATAATGTCCCAAAGTGGGGACATTACAAAAGACTTCAACATGAAGTTAATGAAGAGCCTAGAAATAACTGAGAAGAAGTTGAATAAGGAGAGTGGCTTTAGAAAATTAGGAAGCCACAAGACCCCTGAGGACAAAGGAAGATCCATGAGTGACAACAATCACCTCCCTCACTCTCAAAGGAATTCCAAAAGGGGAGCACATAGCATCTCAAGTCCATACCCTTCCAGGAAGCATAAGAGGTATTGGGTGGATGAATTTAAAGGAGAAATGAATAAGATCAAAACTCCTAGTTTTGATGGAGAACAAAAGAAGGATGAAGATGTCGAGACATGGTTGTTGGGCATGAGAAGATATTTCCAATTGCATAATTATTCTTCTCATGTAGAAGGAATAATTTCAATATTTGAATATACCATCTAAAATGAAAATCATCCATGTGGTGGGACAATTTGGTGCAGGTGAAACACATTAAGGAGAAGAATGTGACTTGGAAGGAATTTAGGAGGCATTTTGAAAAGAAATACTTGACCAAGAGGTGTTATGAAAAAAAGATGAAAGAGTTATTTGAAGTCAAACTGGGCAGCATGACTATTGATGAGTATGGAAGGATATTTTTAAAACTGTTGAAGTATGTCTCCTTCATCAAGGATGAGACAGTTAATATCGAGAGATACCTGAGTGGGCTGCCATCTTTCATCAGTGATAAAATTCAGTATGATGATCCCAAAACTTTGGAGGAAACCATAAGAAGATCCAAGTGCTTCTATGATCAACAAAAAGGAAAGCCTACTTTTCATAAGGATTAGGAGGACAAGAAGAAGTTTAAGAGGGATCATAGTAAGAAGGGGAACACACCACCAATTTTTAGAAACAATCCTCAAGAATAGACATCTTTTAGAGATCATGGGATGGTTGAGGTAGTTGGGCAAAGGCCAAGGTAGCCACCTATGAAATGATGGGGCTGTAAAGGAGACCATAAGTATAGATATTTTCCTCACAAAAGTGAAAAAGTAAGAACTATCCACAATGTACAACAATATGAAACAGTGGAAGACATGGGAAGAAGTGTATCAAGGATCTATGCAGCCCTGGACAACAAGAAATAGTAATTTCAATCACACATGATTGAAGTAGAAGGTATGATCAATAACCATGCCTTTACTATTTTAATAGATTCATGAGATATTCATAGCTATATAGATCCTAAGGTAGTGGAAATATTGAAATTTCCAAGAAGAAAGCATGGAAAATATTGGCTGGTGCAGTTGGCTACAGGAGCCAAGAGAAAAATTGTTGAGATGGTTAAATCATGTCCAGTGGACATGAATGGGATAAGTACCAAGAAATATTTGAAAATCCTACCATCGGGTTCATATGACTATCTAATTGGTATGTATTGGTTGGACCAACACCATGCCATCTTAGACTTCCATAATAAGGCAATTACTTGCCTGAATGTGGAAGGGAACCCAAGAACAGTCCAAGGAATTCCTAGGGTAGTCAATGTCTGAGAGATCTTAGTAATGCATATGAAGAAGTGTTACAGGAAAGGTTTCCAAATATTCACAACACATATGGAGGAATCGCCTAAGGATAAGATTCCAAATATTGAGAATCATGCGGTCCTGAAATATTTTGAGGATGTTTTCAAGGAAATACCAGGATTTCTCTATAAACTTAATGCCTGGAGAAGCTTCAGTATCTAAGA
Organism: Picea engelmannii; assembly: GCA_009831015.1. Classification (NCBI taxonomy): domain Eukaryota; kingdom Viridiplantae; phylum Streptophyta; class Pinopsida; order Pinales; family Pinaceae; genus Picea; species Picea engelmannii. Next base: position 157,322 of record ML786541.1, on the reverse strand, counting down.
CTCCCTACTAGATGAAAAATCTAGAGATGAAGGAACTACAAATTCAACTTGAATAACTTTTTAAGAAGTAGTATATACACCCAAGTGTGTCACCTTGGGGTGCCCCAGTTTTATTTTTGAAGAAGAAGGATGGGACATTGAGGTTGTGTATTGACTTTAGACAATTGAACAAAGTAACTATAAAGAAAAAGTAGCCTTTGCCAAGGATTGATGATATCTTTTCTCAGTTAAAGGATGCAAGGATATTTTCAAAGATTGATCCATGGTATACTTAGTATAAGATAACTTGATGCCTGAAGAGTCTTGGTTGATCTCAAAACTAAGGAAACAGTGGAGAGGAATGCAACAATTGTTGAGGTTGAACTACCTATGATTAAGAGGTCATATACATATAGCACTAATATAAACAAAGAGTAATTCCTCAACATATAAACATTGGTATTTGATTTAAATCTAATGAAAGAGTGAGAGAGTAAATAAGAGTCCATTTTAGCATACCATGTTCTAGGAGCCTACTGGATTCCATATAGTGACTCTTTTAGACAACATACTGTAGATGAGTTATGTATATACCCTCAAGTTTGTTCCATGTATACCTCTTATGAGATATCCCCATGAATAAAGGAATTATTCACATCCATCTAATGAACCTCTCATCCCCTAGATGCTACAATGGTGAGGGCCAATCATATGGACTCCATATTTTCTATTGGAGAAAATGTCTCACCATAATTAATCCCATGGACTTGCTAAAATCCTTTGGAAACCAATATTTCCTTGTACCTTCTCACATGTCCTTTTTCTTCCTTGGTATTGTAGATCCATTTACATATGACAAGCTTCTGATACGATGGAAGCAGAACCAAGTCCCGAGTATTTTTATCGATGTGGGAGTTATACTCCTCGGTCATATATTTTTTCCAAAAGGGATTCCCTTACGTATCTTCATAGGTATGAGGTTTTGAAGCTAGAACCATGTAGCAATGCATGAGATTTATTGGTTTTGTAGTTGTAAGTGGATGTGGTGGATCCTCAAACTTGGATCTCGTCCTCCTCGAATCCGTGGGATTTCCCACAAGGTCACCCACTTATTGTAGAGTGGACTGAGCCCATTTGGTCATTTGATGTGGATCATCATATACATTCTCGAGATATTTATAATCTTATTTGGAAATCATATATGAAATTTGATTTGAATGGGAGGATGCATCATCCCCAATATGTGTTCTTGAGTACCACTTGTATTTCCTTCCCTCGTACTCCCTGAACGCAGGTTTATGCATGTAAGAGCATATCTATGTATATTTAAGACACTCGAATACGTCTCTACCCTGAAAAAAAATTAACCCACAATTTTCTGTCGAGGAAAGTGCTCTAATACCACTTGTAAGGTACCAGGTCTACTATACTAGTAGAGAAGAGAAATAATGTAGAAAATAACACCGAGATATCAACAAAATATGAAAATGCTGCAGAGATAATAGTGAAACAAAAAATTATATGGAACCACAACTTCATAATTATACTTGTATTGATAAGAAACATGGTTCACTTTCCTATTCGAGGGGGAAACCTCCAGCAGAGAAGAGCTCTATTACAATAATTCTTCAAGACAAAACTTCTCATACCCTCTACTCCTTTTTATACTAAATATATCTATCCAAAAGTACAATCTAGAGGAAGATCCTTCTAGAAGCGAAAGCTTCTATTAGGACTTCTTATAGTTGACTTATTCCTCCTTATTACTAGGCCTTATTAATATAGACCTTTATTAAATAGAAATATATTATTATACCCACTTGAGGGGTTAGGTAGGTTAGGTCCCTAACAACTAAAGTGGTAACTCTAAGAAACTAATCTACCTCTCAAAGGTTTTAAAAAATAGAATGAATATTTCTAGCTTAAAAGGCTAGCTGGGCATGTTTATATACCTAAAAACATCAAAAAATGTCTTTGAGGGTCAAATTCATAAAGTTTCCCCTTCTCTTTTTATTAATTAATCATCATTTACCTATGTCTAACTAAGTCACTTAGGAAATACTTGTTATCATAGGTGTTGACACACTCAATAGGAGTAAGGTTTTCCTACCATGGTAAACGTAGGAAAAGTTATAAAGTCAATTAATGCTATGAAGCATGTTATAGGGGTTATTTGATGTGATGTTTCTTAATGACTTATGTTTTGAATATTTACTCATCATTATAGGTGGGTCTCTTCTGGATTGGGATTTGTGCACCTCACCTTGGAATCCATGTAATCACAATGGATGATGACCAAGACACTAGATCATCATACATCTTTGTCCACCTCAGTTTCTTGTACACTTGGCATATTTTGGAGTATATGTGGACATTACAACATTTTTATCCTGGCACATGTCAAGGAAAACCCTCTTCTTGATCCTTGTCATAATATAGGGAAAAGTAGGGGATTGTTACCAGTAGTTCAATACATAAGAAAAAATAGATTCACATATGCATACATATATAGAAATACATACATGAAGTAATGGAATCCCAAAGAACAACCTTTATTAGATAGAAGATTCAATACAACACAACCTCTCCATTTTCTAATACATGCTTATCTATTTATACCAACATATTGAGTTGCTAGGAAGTTGTAACTACTTAACTACCTAGGTTGTTTGGTTATCAGAACTCTCGACCGACTTATACTTTCGACTTCAATAGTCAACCGAATAACTCTTAGTTGATTGTTGGGTCTAGTCGATAGAGTCGACTAGTCCTTACAACATCTCTCCCCACCTTAATTCCTTTCTCATCCCGAGCAAGAGGGGAGTAAAACAAAATGTTCTTTTACATTGATTGTTTACAAATAGAAATGATAGAAAGAGAGAAAGAAGAGGAAATATAGAGAAAATATTCTTATGCTTGATAGGATTATGGATCCATATTCGACTATCCTGCTATGTCGAGATGTTTGTTGCTAGTCTAGTCCACTGTGGCCTTTGGTCTGATTTCTGTATTAGCTTCATAGGTAGTCTATAGGATGTTGGGAGATGAATTTTGTTGATGTTGGGTGAAGTGTTGCCATGCATTGATTGACTAGTGTTCTTCCAAGCCTGTTGTCTTTATCTGTCCAAGAAAATTTACTTTCTCTTTTATTTCTGCTTGCTGGACTGTGGCCAATTCTGGGTCGATCTGTTGTTCCATATCTTGAATATTTTCTTAGAGATGCATGAGGTGGATTACCGAACTGTTGGTTTCCAACTGTACTTTTTACCCTTTTTTATGCCATTCTTGTTCTTGTTGTGAGAGATATGACTCTATTGATTTTTCTTTTGCTAACTAGCTTGTAAGGGCCTCTTTGATCTTGATTTTGTTCGTCATATTCATAATATTGTCTATGTTTTTTACCACAACTCTTTGTATTATTCCTTGTTGAATGAATTTGCAAAGTGAGTTGGTCAGTCACTTTAAACCAAATTTATCATTGTAGCCTACTTGGTGACATCTTCCACATTTTTTCTAAATCTTTTAAGATTGTCGTATTTTGTCACCATGATAGTGGTTGTATTCTCTTGGATTCTTTGATTATCATGCCTTTCTTGGTGGTATTGTTGTTGTGTCTCTTCCTTTTATTTTTGTAGAAGTTTGAATTGTTGTTTGTTCTCTGTATTGGCTATGATCAATCTTCAAATAAAGTCTTTAAATCCCTCTAAGGGGATATCCATTTCTGGTAGCTTCTCTATTCCAAAATGTTTGATGGACATTTCTCTATATTCCTATAGCATTTATTTTGGTCCTCCTTTATTTTTGAAATTCAAATTCCTTATTTAATAAATTTATTCCACCTCTTTGTTGATTCTTTTGTAAAGAATTGATGTAAATTGAAAAGGTGTTGCTCAAAAATAGGTCGAGTGTATTTTCGATAGTTGGCCCAGATGGGTTGGATGACCGGGTCACTTTAACGATAATTTGTGCGGATTTATTTGTATTGGTATTTCCTAATATTGTTGTTGTCCCCCCATACTTTTCTTGAATTTTTGTTGAAGGTAAGTGATTCTGAATGACTTGTTCCTTTAATGTTGTTTCAATATATTGCATCTTCTCTCTTGCTTTCTGCAGGGAAGGTTGTTGATCCTTCATCTGACCTGATACTATATCCTTAGTTGCATCATTTTATGGGAACTATTCCTCTCTTTGTTCATGTTGGTGTGCTCCCACCTCTATGGGAATGTAGGTGATAATATCTATTTCTCATGAATCAGGAATGTTAACATCTTGATCATTGATTTCCTACAGGTCAACTTCTTGAAGATCGACCGACTACTATATATCTTGAAATGGATGGATCAACTGAACCAGTATGTGATCAACCAGCTCATGTTGTTGTGCAATTTTGACTGGTTGAACCGACTGGATTGATATTCCTTTGACCGAATCACATTTCCCTGGCTAGTCGACCTTGATTTCCTCATCGACTGACACAGATGGTTGGTTTAACTGAGTTTCTTTTAATGACTAAAAAATTACAATTTTCCTCTTCTTCTTCTTTTGCAAGTCGTTCCTGAACTAATATTATTGGCAGAAGTGGTGGGGATTCTCTTATCAAATTGATTGGTAGGACGACCACTCTCTTTTCTCCTCGTCTCGACTTCGTCTTGAATTATAATTATAACATGTCCTTTGTTACCTTTTTTAGAGTTACCAGAGTGTTCACGCTTTCATGTATCTTATGTTTCCATTCTCCCCTTGTTTCAAACTGGCGAAGGGTATTTATGATTTGTTTGACCTGTTGTTTTTGTACTTCAGTTTTTTCCATGGATTCTTTCATTCCAGGTCAAGCTAATGAGATTAATTTTTTCTTCATAGTAGCAATCTCATGTCGGTCCTTCTTTTTTTTCTTCCTAATTTTTTTTAAAATCTTGTTGGTGATACTATTCATGTTTTCTTGAATCATGGGGTTGTTAAAGTCGATACCTACAGTTGACTAAAAATTATCTCACCAATTTTTTTTTGTCTTGAAATATATTTATTTATATCCTATTGTTGTTTTACCTTTATCCTTTTTCGTTGGTTTCTTTCTTTTCTAGGGTGAAGGTCGTGTAGGAACAATTTCCAATTCTTATAAGTATTCAACAAATGTTACTACAGATAACTCTACTTATATTTCTTCCTCATGTTCGACGTTGGTGAGGGGGAGTACAAAAGGTAGTAATGGTTGGTTAACTTTAGGAGGAATTTCTATCTCCTGGTCTATTTGTCTTTCTAATTCAGCAAATATTTCCTCTGTTGTCGGCTAATAATGTAATTCCTCCAATTCTAGAGCGGACTCCAATCCACACCAGATTTTGGTGCATTCAAGTTATAACTGAATATGGTAGGGTGTCAGCAGGGCCTGAAGAAACGACTAGTCGACATGCCATTTATGTGAGCTATCCTTTAAATTTCTGACCCATAGTGGAAACATTTCTTGTGGAGGTAGTGATCTTGCAACACCTTCCTACTCTGTTGCAAACAATATTTATTTTTCCATTGTTGGAACCTTCCTGATTATGATCGCAAGATCATTCAATGGACTATATTTCTCCATTGCAATCCACATTAATGAACAAGGGAATTGTATGGCCTTCCCAGCTTCTTGACATTCTTTGCAATTAGTCTCGATGATGTCAGTCATGTATTCAGACCAATTGAAGATTTCTTCCTTTTTAGATATTTGGCCAATTGAATCTATCATGGTCATTTTGACATTGAAAGCTTAACCAACTTGTGTAAAGCATAGGGATACAATTATGGAAATCCATCTTGTGCACAAGTTGGGGATATTGTTGATAAGTAACCCCTTTGAATTTTTTTTTGTGGTCAACCCAGTCAACATTTGCATCCATGCATTTGCATTTGAAGTTTTCAGGACCTCGACCCCCATCTTTGCAATGTCAATGATACCATCATGATACCGACTAACAATAACTTTTATTATTCTTCCTTCCAACACCTGAAGTCGACGATTTATGGAGCTCCTAGGATGTGTCTGATTCCTACTTTTTATAGGAATTTTGTCTCAAGTTTCCAATAGCCATTCTCTAGCCCCCAATCTAGAAAAAAATTCCATTGTTTTCTCCAATCCATCTCCTCCAGTCACGATTGTAGAATATTTGGTATTCAACTATGCAATGACGTTGCGGTTGTTATGTCGAACCTTTCTCTTGGCCTTGATCCTTTCTCTATCTCAGTGATGTGTCCTCTTATTCTCGACATTTATAAATCCAATTCAATGGTATTCAACAAGTCAGGAAAGTTGCAGGTTCACCTAGGTTTTTATTTTTATCTTTACTCTGCTACGGGGGAGAAGATAACAATGACGCGAAGTCATATCCGTCGTCCAAATTTATAGGCAGCAGAGAGATATTTGAAATAAATGTAGCTAGTTGTTGCTTAAATTTTGGTTCCTTTGTCATAATTTTTGGTGATATGTTCGATTAATATGAGGGGATGTCTAGGGTAGTTCTTAGTTGGAAGGTGTGGAGGTATTTTCACACACTAATTGTAGCAATTTCCACCTGGATTTCATTCATGTTGAGTCATCCTAAATTTATGTAAGTGTTTGCACAACTATCTTCTTTGTCATTTCGAGCATTAATATTTTTGTCAAGTTGATTGACCCTTTCATGACGTGTATTAAATGCACTTTCCTTCTTGGAGTTGTAATTTTTGGTGTTGGTTTTTTCTCTTGCGTGATCAACTAAGTGTCCTATGTTGATCTACGATCAGTATATTGTTCGACTAACTCCTTCTTTTGTACTGACGAGTTTCCTTTTCTCAGTTATTCTTAGTCTATGTTCTTGATAGTTACTGCATTCATTTGTTTTATTATAGTCTCCTATATGGTGGATTCTCTCGCTTGAACATCTCTCACTTAAACCTCACTCTCTTGATATGGATCTACCTCAATCACTTGAATGTCACTTGATGAGTATTTTTCGTAAGTTGGAGATGGAGTCATATGTCAATACCCTTTTCATCCAATTTCTTTGTGGCTTAACCAAGGGATTCTTTCTCTCTCTATTCTACTTTTTATTTACTTATTTTGTTTTCCAATATTTCAAGCTTCTTTAATACTTAAGTTTTCATATGAAAATTTCTTATACCTGAATTTTATACCTAAATTCTTTGTAATTGACTTTTAATTTAAAAAATATTTAGTTCTATATACTATTATTAATATACACTAATATACTTCGACTTCGATCGAACTTCTATATTTCCAGTCGATCCCTGTTGGCATAACATTCAACATGTTTTTTCAATAGGGTTCCTTCTATCTATGTATTATACTTCTTTAAATATGCACCATTAATTAATTTTTTAAATGGGTGCCCCAACAAAGTTTGAAGTTGAATTGAGCATGTCAGTCGAATATCTTCTATAAAATAAGGGCCAAGCCATGTTGTCTCTAACTTCTTGGGTTTTCCTTTCATTCGACTATCATATAGTAGAACTATGTCTCCATTTTTTATATCCTTCATTTTTTAGATGACGATCATGCCATGCTTTTTGTTGTTGTTTTTGAACTTCTTGGTGGTGCATTTCTATTAATATTCATTCTTACATCTTATTCAATTTCTAAAGATGATGATGTCTACTTTTGTCTTGGTCTAATTTAGCAACAACTGCTACTCCATCTAAGTTTACCCAGAAGTGAAGTGATAACATATCTTCTTGTCCATATACAAGTTTAAAGGGAGTCTATCCAATCGATCACTTATAAAAATATTTGTATGCCCATAAAATTGCAAGAATTTTGTCATCCCAATTGTTCTTGTCGATGCTGCAGATTTTATTGAGTCCTTTACATAGTGTCTTATTAAATTCTTCAACTGCCCCATTTTCTTGGGGATGATATGTCATTGTTCTTCTGTGATCAATGAGAAATTTCTTTATTAGGACATGGATCATCTTGTTTACAAAATGTGTCCCTTGGTCATTGATTAGAGTTAGTGGGCATCCAAATATTGTGATAATTTTCAAATAAATGCATTTTTCTACAACCTCTTTAGTGCATGTTTCAAATGGTTCTGCTTCCTCCCACTTAGTCACATATTCCACTGCAGTGATAATATATTTTGTTCCTTTTCTCTTTTCTCTCTAGGGAAATGGAATAACAAAATCGATGGACCGAATCTCAAATGGTCAATTAGGATTGGTTGAATGTAATGGCATTTCATTCTTCTAGGATAACTATCAAATTTATTGACTTGTTCCCAACAATATTTATGTAAATTGATCCACCATAGACCCGCCTGAAGTATCTTCCATGTTGTTTTGTTGGCCTAAAAGTGGCCCCTATAAGGTCCCGTGTGTGGCTTATTGATAATGTATTTTCTTTCATTTTCTAGAGCACATATCCTTAAGACATCATCATGTCCCATTTTTTATAAGTATCCATTAATTATTGTGAATGGTGTTTCTTTTAGAGCTAACATTTTATTTTTATTTGTTGAAAGATCTTCGAGTTCTTTTCCTTCCTCCATTTTTTTGTATTTATTCCATATATTTTCGTGTTGATTTGACATGGAATAGATGTGTGTCTGGAAGGTTTTCTTGTATGCCAGTTAGGTCCTCCCCTGTCTCAAGTAGAGAAAGATTATTAGGATTGAAATTATTTTTCCCAGGTCAGACGATTATGTTGAGCTCAAATTTTTGGAATAGTAATAACCAACGACATATTTTTCCTTTATGAATGTGTTTATTGACTAAATATTGTAATGATTGATCATCTGTAAAGAATGTGAATGGTTTTTCAGCAAGTAATTTCATAATTTATGCAAAGAAAATATTATAAACAAGGATTCCCTTTATGTGGTTGAGTAATTTCTTTCTGTTGTATTCAACTTCCAGCTGCAATATGCATTCGGGTGGTCAATTGTGTCATTTTAGGGTTGCGCTAGAAACTAACCAACAACGAAATTTAAAGCATCAACCTGGACATGAAACTTTGTTGACTAGTCGAGAAATTTTAGTATGGGGGCTTCAACCAACTTCGTCTTTAAAATTACGAATGAATCCTAGCAGTCTTGACTCCATCTAAACTTAATTTATTTCCAAATAAGTTCATCCATTGGGAAAGTGATATTTGAATAATGGAGTATAAAGTTTCGATAATACCAAGTATGTTTGAGGAAGATTTTAATTTGTTTCTAATTTATAGGTGGCTTCAAGTCGAGTATGATTTTTAATTTTTCCATGTCTAATTTTACACCATCCTTACATATCATGTGACCTAACAAAATGCCAATTGGTGTGGAAAATATGCACTTCTTAATATTAACATACAATTGGACTTGTTTGCATTGCTCCAACATTAGTTTGAGCCATTGTATATGGTTTTTGAAGAGGTTGTATTTAGTCTAGTAATCGAAGTAGACAACCATTGTCTTGTAGATGTATTCCTGAAATTATTTTACTACTATTCTTAAAAATATTGTTGGGGAATTGTTTATCCCAAATGGCATTACCCTATAGGCAAAGGAGACAAATTCAGAGATAAACGACATCTTGATTTGATCTTCTTTAGCTATAGGGACCTGAATGTATACTGAAAATCCATTTGTGAATGAGTAGAATTCATGACTTGCAACTTCATTAATTATTTCATTGGCGAATGGAGTGGGAAACAGATTCGTTACAGTTAGTTTGTTGAGACCTCTGAAGTCGACACAAATTATTAACTTCTTATGGTCATGTTTCTTCAGTTGAACCACCATTGGACTTTCTCATTCAACTTTGTCAATTGGATATATGATTCCTCTTGATAACATTCCTTTGATTTCCTTTTGAACGATGGGCTTGTATTTGTGAGCTAATTTGTAAGGTTTCTTTTTTATTGGTTTTTCTCCTAGAATGAGTTCAATTTTCATCTCTCCCATTTCTTCTACAAGACCTTTGATATATTTATAGACTCATGGAAATACATATTGATATTATTTGATTAAGTCTACTATTTCAGTTGTCTCCTTGTTTGTCCAATAGTTGCCTACTCGTGCCATTTTTGGTCAACCGTCATTTGATATATTGAACTTTGTTTTCTTTAATTCAACATTCATCCACTCTGGTGGTTTTTATTCTTCAATATGTTGATCCCCTTCCTCGATTTTGGTGAAGCTCAGTGAAAATTTGGGCTATTCAATTTCCTCCTTTTCTTCCTTAGATATTTTTAATGCTGATTTTACATGATTTTCCATCATTGGGTGATCACTTTTCCATCAAACCCTATGGACAGAATAGATTGTATTTTCCATATCGATTCTTTGTGTTGTCGAAACAAGTTGGCAATATGATGTCGATCCTTCGTCGACCGTCATCTTTCCTTTTTCTCTTTGAATGGTTGGTGTTGGGTTTTGTAGGAATCTCTTAATTTGTTGTGTTGTTTCTTTTAAATGTTTCTCCTCTGGAATAAATTCAAACTCTTTGATGAAATTTTCTTTAATCTCAGTCCAATTGAGTGTATC
>ML786541.1:117091-142175 GCA_009831015.1 Picea engelmannii | reverse complement strand
ACTTAGCAAATGTAGGCTTAATGAGGAATATGTATTTAATCTCGTGTTGGATACTAATATCCAACTGCAGGGCATCCATGAATGCTTTGCCTGTGATGCTCCCTTGTATCCCTGCAAACTTGGAACTGTCCTTAGACACTTCAGCCAATCTCTTCTTGTAATTAGGGAGTGTCATTATTCTGTCATTAATGACCTTCAGACCAGGTAGGCCTTTCTTTTGGAGAACATCTATCTTATTGAAGAACTTTTGTACTCCTTGATCCATGACTTGAACCTTTTCCTTGAGCTGAAGCGTTAGACTCCTCTTGGTTAAAACCTTTTTTACTTCAAGTATAGTCTTTGTTCTGTCCTCGATCTTTAGTTCTTCTAGTTCCTCTCTGGTCTTGGAATTTAGGAACCTGATGATCTCATTTGCTTGGGCTGGCATGTCTCCCAGCTCCACTCTGATTTTCTCAATAGCCTGTTTGCTCCTCTGGAGCAACTCATTTTGTTCAAACATGATTTGAATTATTGGCCAGATTTCATTTATGGACTTGGTGATATCTGTCCATACAATCTCTTTGACCTCAGCCAAAGTCTTCCCTGCCATTGTTTTCTTTTGGAGCTGCTGTAACTCCTTCTTGATATTCTCATTTACCTACTTTTATTTGGATAGGATTGTCTGGAAGGAAGTCTTGAGCTCTTGGAGGTTCTCCACTTCTTTCTTAAGCCTGCTGATTTCTGTCTCTTGCAGGTTCATTTTCTCCATAGACTTGGCAAGGTCCATTGTTCCTTCTGGTAGTGACACTGGTGTTACAGATGGTATCATTGTCACTGTTGCTATGCTCAATCCTGCAATTGGGATAGCGCTCAATGGAATGATTTCCATTGGCTTCATCTGCTCTTTCTCCTTTAGTAGTCTCTCCATCTCAGCCTCCATCTCTTTGAGCTGAGCATTCTGCTCCATGAGTAACGTTAGCATCTCATCCTTCTCACCTTCCTTCTCTGCTATCTCCTTTCCCTGCGAGTCCTTTGTGGGCAGGAGCTTCAGCTATTTTCTTAAGGATGCGATGTCAGCATTTTTCTTTTTTATCATCTCTTCTGCAGGCTTGACGTTCACGGGGTCATAACCGATCTTGAGAACCAGCTCCCCCAACGTCTTGATTTTGTTGTCTTTTCCGAAAGATGACATTTTCTCCAGCTTGAGCTGTGTCTGAGCGTTGTTCAATGATACCTGAAATTTTGCTGCAGAAGCTGAAGCGTGTGCCAATGTGTGAAAAACCATCTCCCCAGATTGTTTGTGCAGATCCATCTGATCTGCTGGATGCACGTCCTTCACCTGGAATTCGAAGGTGGCCCTTTTGTAGTTTGATATCACCTTGGGATCCGATACCTGCGCTTGGAGGTATGCCATGTGCATCCTTCCCTTTTCTGTGTCAAATGCCGAAAGAATCCTATGCTGAGCTATGGACAACTGCTTCCGAAACTAGGCATAAGTACTGCTAGTGAGTGTCTGGTTCTTCTTCTTGGTCAATTCATACTTTTCGAAAATGCCCAACTTGGGACCAATTTTACTTGGCTGAGTATCCAGGGGAGAATCAGTGGATTTCTTCGGTATTGCTGTTGTGATTTCCTTATGCTGGCTCGAACCGAAAGGTAGAGTGACTAGCTTGACCCCTGTGGTAGTTACTGTCGTAGTCGGAACTTCTTGTTCTACTGTCACGCCAGGCGTTGAAACTGACTTTGGTCTCTTAGTGTGCATCTGGAACTCCTCTGATGACACCTCTGTTACAGGAGGCAACGACTCCTGTCGGGGCCTCTTCTCCTTGGGGACTTGAGGTGTGGTAGTGGGTGGCACACTCGTCGAGGGCACCTGCTGTTCCACTTCCATCAAAGTGTCAGGCACCCATACTGTCTGATTTGCAAATTTCTCGATCTCTGGCTTGGACTCATGAGCATATGGGACATTCTTATTTTTCACCCTCATATCTGAAATGATCCCGCATGGATCATAGTTCCAGGTGAAACTCGTAAAGAATTTCATCTCCTTCAACATTCTAACCGCTTCTTCCCCTGCGCCTCGACTATTGCAGATGAAAGAACCAATCTGCCCCTTGATTCTCAATTGTTGCTTCTTCTTCAGGGAAACAAAATGTATGTCATCTGAATTCATTATCTGCCTAATATATTCTAATGCAAAAATTCTTACCGGTACATATTTTGGCAGCTTGTAGGGTGCCAATTCGCATCTGAAAACTCTGATTTCGGTGTGGTTCTGGTACAAGTACCAGTCTCCTGTCCTTGCATTGTCCGAGAGATGCAGAATTCTCTGGACTTCATCGTTTATTTGTGGCTCAGTCCTGCCACTCAACATGCTTACCACTGGGTGGTAAAACTGGTCAATGAAAGCTTTGAAGTCGTATTCAGCAGAGTTACGCTTCAGAAGAGAAGTCCATGCTGTGACTGGCTGGGGCCTTCCGTCTGCATCCATCTTCTGCATAGAGAAATTGAATTTATCGGCTTGAAAGTAAACGAACATGTACGCCAATATGGAAGAATATCTGAACATGCCCTCTGTGGCAAAATTCACGAATTATTTGTGAATATTATCGGCCAAGAAAGTGTTGTAGTCGAACTGCGTTGTGGGCTTTTCATCGTTTGAGAAAATGGATAGAAAACCCAGGATGGGCTCATCTACCCAATGGTCAGAATAGTAACCAAGCAGGGCACAAAGGGAAGAAATGATTTGGTTTCCTTTGGTGGAGAACATGGAAGAAGGGTAAGGGGGATTGGTGGAAGGGAGTTGAGCAGAAGTGGGGAAGAAAAGCTCGAATATCTGAGCTCTCTGAGGAAAGGTCATTTTCTGATATAACTCAGTGAGGATTTCTAAATTGAAAGGGGACGTAGATTCAGCACGGGGAATTTGCATCATCTGGTCAATGTGTTCGGGAGTGATGAAGAAGAGGACGTCTCCATATGAAGAGACGATGGCCCTCTGGTCGAGGATGTAATGGGCTTGGTATTTGAGGGCGAATTCAGGGAAATGATGAATTTGGGGAAAGAGATACAGGGGCAAATTGGACTCCCAGAGTCCGATGTTGTCACTCTGGTCCAGGAACACCTCCCGGAGCCATGACTGAAGATCAGAAAAATCAAAGTCGCAAATGGTATCTGCGATCAATCGATCTTTATCAACCAAGGGAATTTTGTCCAGGTCGACAGGAGGAGGAAGAAAAGGATTGTCTTCTTCTTCCGCTTGTCTTGGCTTTGACACCATTTCAGCAACAGTACCTGCAATAAACACGATGTTAGTGGGGTAGACTGACTGTGGATGAAGGTGGCGGAAAAGCAATGGAGGCGTAAGAGCAAAATTTTCTGGTGCGATGGACGAATAATGAATGAAGAGGGAAAACGGTAGTTTTATTTAAAACTGGGGTCGGTTGGACGCGGGAAAACGGTAAGCATGACAACGGGTATGTTATCTAGTTATTAATGGACAACGAGCCACTTGGGGGTGATATGGCAGGTGACGGTGGCCAAAACGTATGGATGGTTGACGTGGCTGCTAGGGATTGGAGGTGATGGGAAGTGAAAGTAGCCATAAGGGGCTGGTCATGAGTGGAAAGGGTAAAGGACTAACAGCAAGGACTGACAGCAGTTATGGGATGGGACACGACCCCGGGAACAAGTAGGACAAGTGGACTCAGTGGAGGATGACGTCCATGATTGACGGGATGTTAGACAACAGGTGGGGGATGAAGATTGAGGACCAATAGTATGATACCATGTATGACCAGGGGCCCGCCGAAGGGAAATATCTATTCCGTACCCGCCCCCCCCTCGGTTAAAGGAAGAACACCAGGGGGGGTTCGAAATTCATTGTGAGCCATAGATCTGCGCGCTTGTTTCCTGGCCGCAGATCTTATAATGATTTTTAATACTCATTCCGGACCCCCCCCCTCCATTAAAGGCAGAACAAATGGGGGGGTCTGGAATCCAGTGTGGACCGTAGATTTAAGCGCTCCTCCCTAAACTGTCTAGATGAGCGCCCATGTTATTACCAATTTCGGATCCCCCCCCCCGGTTAAAAGCATAATGGTCGGGGGGGTCCGGAATGCGCTGTGAGCCGTAGATCTTAGCGCTGTGATCGAGACCATTGATAAGTGCAAGAAACATATATCAAGAGTGGAGAAATATGTGCTTGGGGAAAAACCTAGGATAAAAGCATTTTACGAGTTTTTCTTCAACTTTCAAAGAGATATCACCATGGGGTTTTGAACAAACTATTCTTAGGCATTTGAGACATGGTGTAACATCTTTATCAATCAGGTTTCATGGGTGGTGAAGCAAATGAGACAACTAACCTACATGATAACCTATCTTCCTAGAACAATTAACCCAGATTAAACTGTTGGGTTAATAAATTACTCTACCTAAGGGCTATCTGACCAGGATTAGACAGTCTGGTCAGATTTATTCACTAATCTAACCTAGGGGATATTTGACCAGGATTAGACAGTCTGGTCAGATTTATTCACTAACCTATGAACATCAAATTTAAAAAGAACTTGGCCATGCTTGAAAGGTATGGCCAAGTTACTATTATTGCATGGGGNTCCATCAACAAGAGATGGGTCATCTTCTTGGAACTGGGCAGATTTTATGCCACATGTGTAAATATTTCATCGAGTCAATGTCTAGTCTACTTGATGTAATAAAAGTGATTTGATCTATGAAATCACTTACAAAGTCTAGTTAAGGTTTTGTTCAGCCTAGATTATTTATTGTTTATTTTAGTCGATTGATGTATGATGTAATAACCTTTTGGAGCAACAAAACATCTAAGTGGGGAGGTGTGATCCAAATGGATCCAAAAAGGCCAAAAATTAAAAGTTCTCAAATTTTGAAGAAACCAACGCCATCGCATAGTGCTCGTTGTGTCGATTTTGGTAGTATATTATTTTTCGAAAATGGACTTCGTATGTCAAAGATATTGCATTCTGAAGTTTTTCCCAAACATGCAAAGAGTCAAAGTCAATAGTTTGTATTGCTGACGTGAGTAGTACATTAACATGAAACAAAAAAAGTATATATATGACGTGAATGGCAAGTGGTAGATTATGTTAGAATGACATCATGATGATGTGAACATGCTGACATGGCAACACCAGAGGTTGACACATGTTATACAGATTTGGCATTTTTGGGGGCTGATGTGGTAGGCGACTAGACTATACGGACTAAGACATGGAAGACTGTAGGATGACATGGCCCAGTGACAGTTTGATACATGACAGTGATGTAGCATATAGTGTTGACTGTGCATGTTGAATGATAGGTGACTATGTCGCTAATGGGTTTGGTACGAACCAATATTGTGGTGACATGTGGCCCAATCACAGGACACCATGTGGCACCCTGGATTGGGCCAATAAGTCCTAGGAAAAAATTTGTTTGCACTCCATTGGTCTCAAACCCCCGAACTCCAAGCATGCCAACAACTTAACAACCTCCCTTCTATTTTCATTTTGTTGTGGTATCTGTGGCAGTTTGGGGATAACAACTAGTCAGCGAGGGCTAGCCGTCGACCAAGGCATGGGATTCTTGCACCGTTCCACATGATCGGGACCTAATGACCAGAGGTGTGGTGCCATTGGACCAGCACTCGGCCACATGGCCCTCCATATGACCAGGATTCAATGAAAAAGGGGCACACGACACATATGTTTCAAAAATGGGTTTTTGACCTTGGAAGAGGATTTTTTTATGGTTTTTATGCTTATTTTAATGGATTTTGCTCAATTTTGGAGGACCTGAGCCCATATTGAGGAAAACTCTTGGGAGGAATTTGGGATGTGATGCCCAACCCCAATACTATATAAACCAAGCATTATGTAGTTTTCAAACAAGCCACAAGTGACTCTTCAAGCAAGAGTTAGGCAACAAATCCATAAGAGTAGTTGAGCTTATGAGACTTATTCGAGGATTTCTACTCTTCCTTTCTCAGTGTCGTATGTTGCATCAGATTCCTGAGACAGAGAAGATTTTATATAAGTCAGTCAGAGAATTGAGTGATGTAATTTTGAAGCATATTTTTTAGCATTGAGGAATACTAAAGAAGCCTCCCACACTGCAGCTAAAGGCCTAGAGACATAGGAAGATTTGTGGAACTTCATTATCAATTTCTATTGTTGAATCTATTTATGGTTTTTGTGATCTAGGTGGATATCGGTGGCCATCAACTTTTTCCAACTAGCTCAAAACATTTTTCTGGCAATTTTGGTAATTTACTATTTTTAGCAGTTTTTAACTTTTGGGGCCATTTTGAGGGCCTAAATGAAGGGTTTTTTGGATCGAGCTTCTCAACAACGGGTAAAGGATCTGATTGATCCCCCGAAATGAATATCCTCAATGATAACTTTCCAACGAGCTATCATGCGCCCCAAAACGAAGATCATATGCCAAAGTTACACCCTCGGGAAGTTGATACACCAAACTACCCAAAACAGGGTCCACAAAACTGTTGGCTTTTAATCTTTCGGGGTTAGGGTTTTGGATTTTATTTATGATAAAAAGGCCTTTGGATCCTCATTGTAAAATCATTTTCTTGCAAATGAGTGTAGTCGTCACATCTCTTCTTAGAGATAAGCCACCACCATTCTGTCAAGCTTCTTTTCCGCTGCATTTTACAGTTTCATCTTATTTCCTTATTGAATAGAAAACCAATTTTATTGTATCTCTATTATTTTGTGTTAAGAATCTTTTAATAATCTATATTCATTTCGTTCTTCTCATAAAATCCAGATCAGTGGTATTAGAGGAGGCTGGTCTTGATCGGTTTTTTTTTTCAGTCCAAGTCCCCGATGAGGTCCAAGTATACCAAGTTGGGTCTCAAGCTTGTCTCTCTTGAAGAAAAACTCTCTTGAAGACCCAAGAAGCCCTCCATGGCGGAAGAAAATAAAAACGATGGAGAAGACGATTCTAGAAAACTGTTTCTTGAGCAAGCTCTCACGTGAGAGAGGGACGAAATGATGGAGAATTGTTCCCACATCCTTCAATGCCTATCGATAGCAACAAGCGCATATTCATCAAAAAAACACTTTGGAATCACCTCTCCTTTCAAGGTACAAGTTAATTTTGATATTCCATATTTGAAAGACAAATAGATGGAGATGCATTAGAAAAATGGCTAAATATGGTAGAAGGTTATTTCTTTGTTCAGAATTTTTTCAACAAAGAAAAGATCAACTTCGCACTCCTTAAGGGTATCCCCCATGTCAAAAATTTGTGGAAAAATTATTAGGAGAAAATTTCCACAAAGGAGTATGGAATATATGGGGTTGATCCCATTTGGGATTTTTCTTTGGATGCCGTAGAGGAACAATATTACCCTGTTGGTAACTATGAGGACCAATACATGAGATGGACCACAATGCGGAAAGAGAGGGGCCAAGAAGTTCCCAAATTCACCAATACCTTCCATACCTTGCGCACCAAGCTTGGTATCAAAGACTCCGAACAAAATTTGGTTCTTAAATATCATGGGGCTCTACACAGATACATCCAAACTGAAATGGATTTTCTATACATCTCATCAATCGATGCTTCTTATCGATATGTTCTTAAAATAAATGCTTTCACGATTTATCAATAAAACCTCCACCCATGCAAAAAGAATATAACCTTCACGGCTCGCCCTCCAAAAACGTTTCTGCACACTATCCAGGCCCTCTCCCCCAGGCCCTCTCCCCGTGGCTCTGATACCAAGATAAAATATGCCAAACAAACATACGGCGAGACTACAGTCACTTCTCACTTATTCAATGAAGACGGATTACATCCTTATATAGGAAAAGACTCGACCGAGTCGGTTACATGCAAACCAAAGACAACTAGACTCTTAACTAAGAACTGACTCTTAACACGTCTACAACTGACTCTCACAACTGAAGCTTATAACTGGTGCTTACAACTGGCGCTTTCTCCATTATTTCCAAGTACGTCTACAAAGAGCCATGTTGATAACAATGATCCAAACATAAAATACAATTAAGAACAGAACGTGTACATCTTGCTATCAATGGCTATACTAAAACCAGATCAAGGGAGTATAGAAGGCGCTATGTATGACATACAAGCTTTGAATTTGTCTACTCGAATGGAGTTTTCTCCAGTTCAAATGGCATGTTTTTATGACAAATAGAAGGCCCGATGAATGCAACCAAAAACACTCAGTGAAACTGAGTGTGTGCTCAAACTTGTCTAAAACGGAGCCTCGCCTTTAAAATTTGCGGGCAATTGTGAGAGGATGGGTGCATAATCAAAATTCTATTCATTTGAATCTATACTGTCACTCGTAAGATATTTATGAGTCCTGGTATATTAATTATATTATGATTAACTAGTAATACATTTACCTACAGTAAAAGAAGGTCCGCTATAAGCCCTGATACATAGAATCTGAAGCTCTAACCAAGATAAAAATGTATTTGCAGATAAACTGAGAGATTTTATTGAAATCGTTCAGCATATGCTTCATGAAATCGATCAAAATAATTTATAATAGAGATATCAAAGTGATAGTATAAGTACTTACTATTATTTAGAAAAACTTGAGAGTTCTGCTCTGGAAACCCATTGTACATGATATGAAAAAAAAATTCAATCTCTTCAGGCATGCACGATTTCTGTTGTATGGGCGATTGTACTGGATATTCTCTGGCATTCGGGAATGTTTGCACAGGAATGAATGATGACACTGTCCGTTGGATCGCCCAAAGTAGTATCCAGCATTACCATGCAACACAGGCCAAACCTGTTATCCAACATTATCACACCGGTATGCTTCAATCCAGTGAAAAAACGTTCCCAAATGAAACGCATGCCCCACTATAGAATTAATCATGTTAACCACCCAAACGTGGCAATGAGGCCTGTATATGTAGTAATCTTTGTAGAGTCATCAATCGATCGATTCCAATGAGGGCACGCCTATGAGTTTATAAGAAATGTTAAAATCTCTTCGATCTAGATGAATGAATGAAAAATTACCATTTCTTCCATGTATTAAGCTGTACAAAGTTACTAGCTTTGGAAGCCAGAAATTTATAACTAATACCTAAATAAATTTCATAAGTAAAACATATGAAGCTCAAAATGATCACCTAACCGTAGAATTTCCACCAATATTAAGTCTTTGTCCATGATCAACATTGTTCCTGGCTTAGCCTATGCATACATGCCATCTCGGAGGGTCCTCAACTCGATCGCATTGATAAAGGGATCATCAGTACCCGCGGCTGTGATCAAGCAAATACTCAATAGTGTGCTAGAACTAACGAATATTCCTTCAAAATTATCTGGAGAGTATCTATTTGTGGTTGTTAAGTTTTGTGTATGCAACATACCAAGTCTTTCAATAGAGTAAGAAAAGCTTGGCAATTGTTGGAATCCACTGTAATTTCAAACGAAAAATCGTAATCTTAAGAGGTAAGGCGCATCGCGGGCCACAGTCACCTGAGTGGGGAGGCTTTGGTAAAACCTTAGATTATTCAGCTAAGAACCGGAACTTTGTTGAATTGCGTTCCCTATCTCTCCTGTCTGCCAGACGTCTATGTAATTAGCTTCACTGACCCATGTTATGTTGTTTCCGTCTCTGTAATTTTCTTTCCCTCCACAACTGATACTCAAAAATCCAGCTACACCGCCAGGATTGAGTTAATAAAACATGTTTTAAGCCAAATATGAAAAATAAATGAGCTGTTTCAGTATGTTATGTTAAGATGAGAACGTTTCCCATTTTAGTGGCAGGTCTCCTTGTTGACCACCATGGTACTAAGTGGATGTCATCTCAACCCCTGTTCCCCACACATGTGGGGCTAGTCACATTGGACTCTCAATAAGATTCTAAAGGGTCGAAAACCCTAACATTAATTGAGGGTTGATGCTTGCAAAAACCCTAACCTTAGACAACTTCTAGGTTATTGTAAATATTGTGCCACTAGGAAGAGAGGGGGTGTCCCTTGTCTTCACATTGTACTTGTTCCATAATTGAGTATAGCATCTAGGAGTGAGATTTGAGAGCATAATGGAGGAGGAAGAAGATTTTGTAGTAGCCATTTATGACATAGTATCAAAGTCAACTCCATAGTGAGTGCCTCTTTCTTTATATTTTTATTTTCATAACTAAAGAAAATATAGTAGAGGATAGGTCTCACCTTCTAGCTACTTTCCAAGGTCACATCATGTGCTCATTTGTGTGATTGGTGTGTTCATTTACTTGTTCTTTCATTTTTAGAATTCAATTATTTCCATATATGTAAGCATTAAGCTAGTAATAAGAAATCTGAGATCTAATGAAATAAATTGAATAATAAAATATTTTAGAATACTACATGATCTGTTGTGACAAACTATTCTAGTGGAATATCCATGACAGTTTATAGATCATATCCATATCAAAGCGGTTTTATTTGGGGTTTTCATTGTAGGTTGCAAGATCTAGGAATTGGTTTAAGAAGGAAGTTTCAAAATCATAGCCATGGAAGATGAATCTAGCCATAACAACCCTAGATGTAGTAGAAGAGATATTTTCAAGGTATGAAGAAAAACTCATTGATATCTCTCGCAACATGACCCTCCTCATGGTGGCTCTACTAAACAAGTGGAGACCTTATGGGGAGGTTGGTGGATCTAACTCAAAAGTTGGATTGGATGAGAAACTAGGAGATAGTGAAGACCCAGAAAATGATTCAAAAAAAGAGATTGAGAAAGAGAAACCAAGTTCCAGTGTCATCACTCCTAGAGAATTTTTATTTATAATGGAAGTGAAAGTGGACATTAAGACATGCCAAGGTGAGATTGATGATGTTAAGTTGAATCATTGGTTTCAACAACTATAAGTGTATTTCAGTGTCCACAATATGAAGGAAGAGAAAATAAATTGTTTTCGTGACTTAAACTAGAGGGCCAAGCACTAACATAGTGGGAAGGCCATACTGAGACACTTAAGATAGAGGGTGATCCACCAGTAACTAAGTGGGAGGTGTTTAAAGCCCTCATAAATCTCAATTCTACCTGAATGGGTGTGTAGATGACCAACAAATCAATTGGCATAACTTCAAATAGAAGCAAGGGAAAAGTATGAAAGAGTAGACCACCAAGTTCAGGAAAATGGAGATTATGTTGGGTATATCTCCCAAGAACCCAAACATACTAATTAAGAACCTACACATAACCAAAGTATCCAACCTTTGACCAATATCATGGTTCATGGGAAGCATCCTACCAAAGGTTCGAAGTTGGGCTTTGTCGAAGCCTTAAATTTCTAACTTTTCATTCTTTTCCCAAGAAATTAGCCTACTAGTGCCTTGTCCCCCATCCCCATTATATCATTTAACTTGGTTTTTCCTCCTAAGTTCAGGCTAACAGTCTCCTGTGCATTTTTTATACACTTATGCCACTTGGGTTTACTTTAGTCCTCTTGAAAACACAACCCTACAACCTTAGAATCAAAGGAAAGGACTCCACTCATAAGATTTCAGTCCATCATTTCACCAAAAAAAAATAAAAATAGAGAAATTGTCCTTTCTTCTGACTACAAAATTGCATTGGGTTTTGAGCTCATTACTAGCCACACTCTAAGGGTTTGAAGCATTATACCTTGAAAAGATTACTCTCCCAACCTCTTTTGAGAAAGAGATGAAGATTTATCAATCCTATGGATTAGAGTCATAAATCTTTGCATGATGTGAGCCACTCAAGCATTGATGATCCTCAGAACGAAGGGTCTCGTCACCCCTTGTTGGGTATGTGTTATATTCTTTGCACACATAGTACTCAAAAGGGGGGTTTGAGGGGGGGTGCTAGGGCCCCCCTTGGGGGAAGCATGGGGGAAAAACCCCCCCGCATGGGGGTTGGGGGGCAGTGCCCCCGAGAATTGTTTTTCCTCGAGAAAAGTGTCACATTTTTGCCTCATTTTTTTGTGTTGCTTTGATTTTCGTGTCCATTGTTGGGAGGTTTTTTACCACATGGTTTTTGCCGATGCTTTTATATTTCTGGTTAAGTAATTAGGGTTTTTGACTAATCCAGGCCATTGGGTTAGGATTTTCGATGTCATTGGCTCCTATATGTATATTGTATTGTAAACAATGTATCACTATGAAGGAATATAGAATATGTTGGTTTTCCCGGTTTGGGTTTACAAGGGAAAAATCTCTGTGTAATGCTTGTATTTTCCATTGTATCTTTTATGTTCTTTTACTGAAAATATGTTTGCAGTAAATATTGTAGAAGGTCAAAATCTACATTTGGTATCAGAGATTTGTTGGCTTCAGGGGGATGTCTTTGTGGCCAAGGGTTTGTCTCATGTCTGTGATAATCCTTGCTATAGTGGGAGATCTGGTGTATTGATTTTTTAGGTGAAAAGAAATGACAAGTAATTCGAAAATGGAGACTGAGAAGTTTAATGGGAAAAGTTTTGAGCTTTGGAGCTGAAGATGGAAGAATTTTTGGTGGACAAAGATCAGTGGATCTTGGTAGATCCAGGTACTGCACCTAGAGGAACTTCAGCAAATGACTGGAAAAAGTTAGATTAGAAGGCGAAGAGAACAATCTGATTCTGTCTCTTAGATTCAGTATTACTGAATTTCTTAGAGGAAGCTATAACCAAGGATTTATGAGATAAGTTGACGAAGTTGTATGAGTCTAAGTCCCTAGTAAATAAAATATTTCTAAGAAAGAAGTTGTATAATCTAAGGATGAGAGATGGAGACTCAATGGCAGAGAATTTGAACTCTTTCAATACTATTATAAGTCAGTTAGTATCTATTAAGATTAAAATTTCAGATGAGATAAGTGTATCAATTTATTGTGTTATTTACCAAATTCATGGGATAGTCTAGTTGTGGCCATAGGTAGTAATACAACTTCATTGAATTTTGATGAAGTGGTATCATCCTTGTTGTCGAAGGAGATGAGACAGAATAATATGGAAGGATAGAGGACACTCCAAGGAAAGAAATAGATCTAAGTTATCAAGTGAGAGATCTAAATCTAAGGGTAGATCTAAATCTTCTGGAAAGTTTGTAAATGTATGTTAGATATGTGGAAAAGAAGGGCACTACAAAAATCAGTGTAGATCCAAGGTTTTGAAAAAGAAGGGATTTGAAGAATCTAGTTCTATAGAAAAAAAGACCTCCAAGGAAGAAGGAGGGGATGTGTACTTGGATTCTTCAAGCACACATGCACATCATGAGGCATGATTGGTTGACTCAGGTGCATCCTTTCATATGACTCCCCACAGGTAGTGGTTCTATGAATATGAAAGGTATGATAGAGGTAATGTTTTTTTAGGTGATGATTTGACAACGAAAATCATAGGACGAGAAAAGGTCAAGTTGAGGCTCATAGATGGAAGGATTATAACACTTACTAGTGTTCTGCACATCCCAAGTTTGGCCAGAAATTTGTTTTTTATAATAAAAATGGACGATGCAGGGGTAAAAACAATATTTGAAAAGGAAACCTATAGGATCGTTTGAGGATAAATGGTGTTGTTGAAAGGAGTTCGGTTTGGAACTATGTATAAGCTGCAAGAAAGCACTATTAGTGAAGGGTGTAATAGTTCCATTGTTCCTGATATTGGAGTTGAAGAAGAAAGAACTGCTATAGTCTCTAGATAAAAGGTTATGGTGTGGCATCAAAGACTAGGGCATATCAGAGAGAAGGGTTTTTTACTACTAAACATTAAAGGTATGGTTGAAGGTATGTCTATCTACACTCTGGATTTTGATTTCTATGAACATTGTGTATTTGAGAAGTAGAATCAGGTAAGATTCTCCTCTAGTGCAACGAGGGTAGAAAGAATTTTACAGCTAGTTACAATGATGTTTTTGGACCTATGTCGGTCCCATCATTGCGAAAATATGTGTATTATGTCTCATTTATAGATGACTTCTTGATGAATAATTGGATATATTTCCTCAAGTTGAAATCTGAAGTCTTTGACAATTTAAATATTTGAAGGCTCTTATTGAGAATCAAACAGAGAAAATAATTAAGGTGTTGAGGACAAATAATGGTAGAGAGTTCTACGAGAATGAATTTGAAGATTTTTGTAAGAAGTGAGGTATATCAAGGAAGAATAATACTCTATATACACCTCAGCAGAATGGAATTGCAGAAAGGATGAACACGACATTGATGGAAAAAGTGAGGTACATGCTTAGTGGTGTCGGGTTAGGGAAAGAATTTTGGAAAGAGGCACTTCATACTACATGTTACTTGGTCAACAGATCACCCTCATCAGCGTTGGATGACAAGACTCCACAAGAGGTATGGACTAGTAAGAAACTTTCTCTCACACATCTCAAGGTATTTGGTTGTGATGCATATGTTCATGTTCGAAAGGAAAATAGAAGTAAGCTAAATAAGAAGGTTGAAAAGTGTATGTTTATTGGATATAAATATGGTCTCAAAGGTTATAGGGTTTGGAACCCAGAAACTAATAAGGTAGTGTATAGAGGAGATGTGGTATTTAGAGAAATGAAGGATGTTGTTAAACAAGAATTTCTACCAAGTAAGGAAGAACCATAAAAAATAGAGTTTGATTTAAAGGATGATGAATCATACTCTACAGAATAATATGAATCAGAAAAAGAAGATCCTGATACTCTAGTATTGAGGAGATCAATTCAAGAAAGAAGGCTACCAGAGAGGTATACTCCATTTGATTTACGTTCAAATTTTTCTTTGTCTATTATTGATGATGATTCTAGAACTGTCAGGGAGGTAGTGGATTCAAAGGATGAAAATATATATAAAAAGACCATGGATGAAGAAATGGTAGCCTTGGATAAGAATAAAGCTTGGGATTTAGTGGAGTTTCCGACTGGAAGAAATCCCGTTGGCAACAAATGGGTATTTAAAAATAAGCTGAATGGAGAAGGAAACGTAGAGAAATACAAAGCTCGGTTAGTGGCAAAGGGTTATTCACGGATTGAGAGAATTTATTTTGGTGAGATATTTTCTCATGTTTCCAAGTTAACCTTTATCATATTTATCTTATCTGTTGTTATTGCATTTGATTTTCAAGTAGAGCAGATGAATGTGAATACAACATTCCTACATAGGGATCTGGAAGAATAAATCTATATGAAGAAACGAGAAGGTTATGTTGTGAAGGGAAAGAACGAGCTCGTATGCAAAATGAAAAAGTCTTTGTATGGTTTAAAGAAATCACCAAGGATGCAGTATTGAAAAATTGATACTTATATGATGGGACTTGGCTTCACAAGAAGCAAAGAGGATCATTGTGTGTATTTTAAATTAATTGGTGATCATTTGATTTATTTGGTCTTATATTTGGATGATATGTTGTTGATAGCAAAAAACAAGGACATTATCCAACATGTGAAAATTCGGTTGTCCTATAAATTTGACATGAAGGATATCGTTGCTTCAAATTTCATTTTGGGGATGGAAATTAAAAGAGATCGGAAAAAGAGGAAACTCTGGTTAAATTAGAGAAAACATGTCGAGACAATATTGCAAAGGTTTAATATGCAGGAATGTAAACCAGTCAAGGTTCCCATTTCTATTGGTGTAAATTTATCTACGGATCAGTGTCCCAAGACACGGGAAGAGGAGGATGACATGTCTCATGGACCATATGCATGTGCAGTTGGAAGTTTTATGTATGCAATGTTTTGTACTAGACTAGACATTGCACATGTAGTGTGAGTTTTGAGCAGGTATATGTCAAAACCAAGGAAGGATCATTAGACAATAGTAAAAAGGGATTTTAGGTATTTGCATGGCACTGCTAGCTATGGATTGTGCTACCAAGGAAGTCTGGGATTGGACCGAGTGGTGGATATACATGGCTTCATGGATGGATACTTGGTTGGAGATGTAGATTGTAGGATATATACAAGTGGGTATGTGTTTAACCTGTTTGGAGGAGCGATAAGTTGGATGAGCAAAAGACAGGCTGTAGTGGCACTTTCAATTACAAAAGTTGAATACATGGCTACCACTAATGCAAGTAAGGAAGGAGTATGGCTGCAAATATTGTGTTCAGGTATTGGGTTCGTACAAAAAGCTGTAGGGATAGATTGTGAGAGTCAAAGTGCAATTTTTATCGTGAAGAACATGGCTTATCATTCAAAGGAAAAGCATATTGATATTCAATATCACTTTGTGAGAGACATGGTTGAAGAAAATAAAGTATTGCTGATGAAGGTGGACATTTTGAAGAATGTTGCAGATTTATTAACAAATTATTTGTGCATTGAGAATTTCTCTTGGTGTAGAGGATCCATGGGCATTGTTTCCCTCAATTTTTGACTATGTAACCCTGTAACCCCCTACATGGAAAGAAAACAACAAGTGGGAGAATGTTGGGTATGTGTTATATTCTTTGCACGCATAGTAGTTTCTGCATTACTCTGGGTGTGCAGGGGGGTTTGAGGGGGGGTGCTAGGCCCCCCCCTCGGGGGTGCAAGGGAAGCGCCCTCGATAAATTTGTTTTTCCTCAGGAAACGTGTCGCACTTTTTCCTCGTTTTTCATGTTGCCTCGATTTTCATGTTCATTGTTGGGAATTTTTTCGACACATGGTTTTTTTTTATGGTTTTCTATTTCTGATTAAGGAATTATGGTTGTTGACTAATCTAGGCCATTGGTAGGCTTTTTGATGTCATTGGATCCTATATGCATATTTTATTTTAAACAATGTATCACTATGAATGAATATAGAATATGTTGGTTTTCCTAGTTTGGGTTTTGAGGGGAAAAATATCTGTGTAATGTTTGTATTTTCCATTGTATTTTTTTTTTTTTTTTACTGAAAATTTGTTTGGAGTAAAACTTGTACAAGGTTAAAATATACACCCCTTCCTCCACCTAGACCATGGGCCTAGAGCCATGATTTTTCGACTCTTGAACCAACTCACCTAAAATGGTTATAGTATCCTTCTCTACAAAATGAGACCCTTGATAATATATCCTACCAGAGTCCAACATGTCTCTCGATCTACCAATCCATGGGCTAGAATAGATTTGTTTTCCCTCCTTCAAGTATGTTGAATAATCGAGTTCATCTTGCTCTATACCCATTATACAATCATTGTCAACCATTCCTAACACGTTCACGATAAAAAACCACCATGGAAAAACCCTATTTACCACCAACAAAGACCCTACCCTTGTGGGAAACCCATCACTCTCTTACTTATCAGGTTTCAAATTTCTTGAAGCATCATATTTGAAGTTTCACATATGGACCAAATTGATATTGATTAGTTTGTGAAAATGTAAAGGTGGTCTCTTATTGCAATGAGATTGTCGAGGTGAACATATAATGAGTCAAAGAAGAAAACCCATACCAAGAGAAAAATGTTGAGCATGGGACTCAATATGAAGATTGATTGCCCCCTGTGCCTACCACATAAAAAAAACACAACCTTTTATTATCCATAGGCTTTCAAGTAGGAAAACATGGTGTTTCAGAGCTGGATAATGAAATAGATAGCTAAGTTCTTTCAACATGACCACTTGGAAAGATCACTTGATCAAGCCCTCCAATTCTAAGGATGAAGAGCATCTCGAACTCAATGATCACAACATGTTTAATGAATCTTTTCATGAACTAAGGTTTCTAAAGGTATTCCTCATTTTTTCCATGTATCAAATACTCGATATATTTCACCGCAAACCAACTACACTTTCCCACACATGGAAGTGACAGTTCATCTAAATAGTGATTGTAAACAAGTTGATTGTTGGGTTTGCCTCACTTTTAATTGATGTTCAGTAGTAGAGTGGTTTTGTTTTCAAATTTCATTCTGTCTCCACTCAATAACCTGTGAGTTGTAGTTTTTCTTTTGGTGATAGTTTTCAACAATCAATTCATCAACAATTTTTAATCCGTTGTGCATTACTAGAGGGTAGAAAAAAATTCAATACCATTTCGAATTGCCAACACATAGTTGGAAATAAAGAATTGGAAGCATTTATGCTACTCATTGTTTATTTGAAACTAAATAAATTGAAAAACAATCATGTAACATTTACATTGCTGGTTTTTTTTTCAAGTGCGTATCGACATATTATTTTCAAACCTTTGTTCTTTATTGGAGGATTTGTTTTCAAAGATTGGCTCAAGGTTAAATTTTGGATCAAGATCTTTCTTGTGTGTGTGTCACAGTAAAAGTGAAAACATAGGCGGGCCTGTTTTCTCATTGTATAAGAAACAAAAGTAGCTCAATTGAGTTCTTATCTTGATCAAGCCCTGAATCAAGGGTTTATTTAACCTCACCTAGGACCTCAATCAAGATTCATTGAGCATGTGAAAAATTCCTTGATCAAAGTTCAAAGTTCAATGTTTTCACATGCTCTCTTGCCAAAGAGTGTGATATAGGTTCATGGATTCACCCCTTCCCATTAAGTTGATGGTCCCATTAAATCTCAAATCCAAATATTCTACTTTCTTTCCATATAAAATAATAGAACCTCTAACCCCACCTTGCTTGTAAGAATTGTTTCATTATGACACTTAACCTATTGCAACACTTACAACTCATTTCACACTAAATATTTATAGATAGTCCTACCTAAATTTTGACCTAACCTTCCAAATTTTGACACTTATCCATTTCACTTATATTTCGAGGATGTCTTCATTATTCACACATGTCTGTTGAGTTAATTTACTATTGGGTTTTGATGTGTCACGAGTCTAGTGATATTCCTTGGATCAATTTTATCATAATGTGTAACCCCATCCCATCCCTTTTAACCACATTCTATATTTACTCCAAAGTTCCTTAAAATTCTTGTTCCTTGCGGAAACTCATCCGGGAAATTTCCTTCCCAAGAGAGCATGCTTCCTTGCATACATACATCTACCTTAAAACTAATTTCCTTCATCTCTTCCAACATGGCTCGGTGACAATGATTTGAAAATTAAACTAGATGCAAATTGCATTGCAATAATTTCAAAATATAATAAACTTAAGTTGACCAAATTTTTGTTCAACTCAGATTTTGTTGAAATTATTACCGTTGCCCCAAAGCAATTAATCCCAAATTACAATTCCAGGATATAATAAACTTAAGTTGACCAATTTTTTGTTCAACTCAGATTTTGTTGAAATTAATGTTGGTAATTGATGGAGTCTTGTCAATCATCTCACATGATGCAATCTATTTGCATTTTTCTTTTATGTCAGTTAGTGTTGAGATATAGACTTTTAGAATAAATAATGCATCAAAAATGCATGAGTATTTTTCTAAAATAAATTGTTGTAAGCATTCAATCAAGAGCAACTAATTGTTTGGTCTATGAGGCTATGCATTGTTATAAATATCAAGGTTAATCACAGTTGAACAAATGTTTTTGTACAACTACCTAAACAATAATTCTTTCTTCTTTATATGATATTGTGATTTAATCATTTAGTATTTAGTATATTGTTATGCTATTCTAATTGAATGATTATCTAGTCCATAGATAGGCATGCATAGATCCTTCATTTGGTATCAGAGGTGGTTGTTTTTTTAGGGTAGTCATGTCAAACTCTAATTCATTGCCCATTCCAAAATTTAATGGAAGTGGTTATGATTATTGGTGCATCAAGATGATGACCTTTTTGATAGGGAAATATCTATGGGATATTGTAGAAACAGTTATGCAGAGTCAAAATATTGGACCACTCTTAGTGAAAATGATAGAGTAGCTAAGAAGGAATCTAGAAGGAAGAATGCTCAAGATTTATTTCATATTCAAATTTCTCTTGATAAAAGCTTGTTTCCAAGAATTGCAGGTGAAAAGACAACATCGGATGCCTGGAAGACTCTACAATAAGCTTACCAAGGAAGTTATCAATTCAAAGAAGAAGTTATCAATTCACAGTTGTCAAGCTACATACATTGAAAAGCGAATTTGAGAATTTAAAAATGCAAGAAGCTGAAAATGTAAGTGATTATTGTGTGAGAGTAAAAGATGTAGTCAATAAGATGGCTACTCTTGGAGAAATTGTGGACAAAGAGGTTTTGATTAAAAAGGTATTGAGGTCTCTAACACCAAGGTGGAACCATGTTGCCATAATAATTGAAGAAAGAAAAGATTTGTCTACTTTTCAATTTGATTACCTAGTTGGATCTCTTATGTTTCATGAAGAAAGATTGATAGAGTCATTTGGAGAAACTTTAAAATTGCAAATTAAAAAGAATGAAGATGCCCACACTAGCAGAAAAAGAAACCAAAGCCAAAGTAAAGGTCAAAATCACAATTATCCAAAAGGAAGAGGTGGTTCAAGAGGAAGAGACAGAGGCATATTTGATAAAAAAATTATTGAGTATTATTATTGTAAAAGGTATGGTCACTTTGAAAAGGATTGTAGATTAAACAAAGGTAATAATAAAGGTTTTAATTATGCCCAAGAAGGTGATGAAGCCTCTCAAAAAAATTGTTTTTATTTTATGAAAAAGATGAAAATGGCACTAAAGATATGTGGGTGTTCTAACCACATGTCAATAAATAAGGAGCTCTTTTATACAATCGATGAGAGTTTCAAATCCAAGATCAAGTTGGGTGATGACAAAGCATTGGAGGTTTCTACAAAAGGATCTATGGAAGTCCATACTAAATAAGGTATGAAAAGTATTAAAGACATTTATTACATCTCACAATTAAAGCATAATTTATTGAGTGATGGCGAATTGTGTGAGAAAAATTATAAGGTGGTGTTTGAAAAACAATAATGTACAATTTATGATAAGAATATAGGCAATAGGGTGGTTACAGTTGTGCATATGTAAAATAATAGGATGTTCTCATTGATGTTTGGAGAACAAAACAACCATCTTGACAATATGGCATATGATGAAAAAATTTGGTTGTGGCATCAGGTATGGACATTTGAATTTTCATAGTCTAAAGCTTCTAACATCAAAAGAATTAGTTTATGGTTTGCCTAAGTTTTAAGAACAAAATGATATTTGTAAAGGATGTGCTAAAGGAAAACATGCAAGAGATAAATTTTCAAAAGTAAATGCATGGAGGGCCCATTATCCACTTTTGTCTCAGAGCCTTGGAGACTAAGGATGGGTTTAAGGACTGATCGCAGAGGATAATTTTGTTCAAAAGATTTTCATAATTATTGTGATATGAATGACATAAAAAGACAACTCACCACTGCTTACACACCTCAACAAAATGGAGTAGCAAGAGGAAAAATCGTACAATGGTGGAAATGGCAAGAAGTATGTTACAAACCAAGGGATTAAGCAATTCTTTTTGGGGTGATGCAATTGTATATATTCTCAATCGATATCCCACAAGTCCACTTGATATGATGACTCCATATGAGGTATGAAAGAAATCCTAATGTTAATCATTTCAGAGTCTTTGGTTGTGAAGCCTATGTCCATGTACTTGATCAAAAGAGACAAAAGTTAGATCCAAAAAGTAAGTCATGCATTTTTTTTGGATATAGTGAACAAAGTAAGGCTTAAATAGGTTGTATAATCCCCTAACTAATAGCATTGTTGTGTGAATATATGCAATTTTTTTATCAAGGGGGAGTTTATGGCTATAAAAATTCCATGATGATATGTCTAAATCCATTTTGAATAGGGATATTATTGATGATATTGATAATGAGCAGTCCACTAATATTTCAGTTCCAAGTGCTACAAATCCACCAAGTAGCCCCTCATCTAATTCTTCAGTTCCAAGTGCAATCCCAACATCAAATTCAAGTTCTTCAAGGAAGGTAAGAAGATTAAGTGGCATTTATCAAAGGAGTAAAAGTCCAACACAAGAAGAAAATGCCATAGGTGAGACAGTAAATTTTTTTTTACTTTCCAAGGATGATTTTAAACCATCATGTTTTGAAGATGCTTGTACTAATGAGGTTTGGGTGCAAGAAATGCAAGAAGAGATATATTTTATTCACAAGAATGATACTTGGGAGCTTACATAACTTCCACATGACAAGAAAAAGATTGGTACTAAATGGGTCTAGAAGACTAAGTACAATAGTGATGGGAGTGTTGAAAGACATAAGGCAAGATTAGTTGCTAAAGGCTTCACACAGAGGTATGGAATTGATTATGAAGAAACATTTGCACCAGTATCAAGACAAGGGGTTGTTAGAATGATATTCATTACATGGATGTGAAAAGTGTCTTTTTGAATGGGTACATAGAAGAAGAAGTGTTTTTGGAACCACCACAAGGTTTTGAAGTGCAAGGAAAAGAACATCAAGTATACAAGTTGAAGAAGGATTTGTATGGCCTCAAGCAAGCACCAAGAACATGGTATGCTAGGATTGATGGATATTTTTAGGAGAGTGACTTCAATAGAAGTAAAAGTGAACCTACACTTTACTACAAACAAGAAGGTAATGATATTCTTATTGCAAGTCTATATGTTTATGACTTATTATATATGGGTAGTAGTTCTAAGATGAAGAATGAAATCAAAATTGCTATCATGAATGAATTTGAGATGAAAGATTTAGGTCTCATGCAATATTTTTTGGGTATGGAGGTTTATCAAAATGAGGATGAAATTTTCATTTGTCAAACAAAGTATGCAAAAGATATGTTACAGAAATTTGACATGGTATATTGTAAACCACCCTCCACTCCAATTGCTCATGGAATTGTGTTGTGTAGAGATGATGCTGCTAAAATAGTTGATGAGGCAACTTATAGAAGTATTGTTGGAAGTTTGATGTTTATAACCCACACAAGACCTGCTATTGCTTATTCAGTTTCTCTTATTTCAAGATATATGAAAGAGCCATTTGAAATACATATGAAGGCAACCAAGAGGATTTTGAGTTATGTGAGAGGAACTCGAAATTTTGGTATTCATTACTACATTCTAAAAGGTTTAATCTTGTTGGATTTAGTGATTATGATTGGAGAGGTAGTTTGGATGATCGAACGTCTACATCTGGTATTTTTTTCTCTTTTGGTTCGGGTTTGATTATTTGGACCTCAAAGAAGCAAAGTATCGTTGCACTTTCATCCACATAAGCAGAGTATGTTGCAGTCACCTCAGCGGGTACACAAGCATTATGGCTTAGAAAAGTTTGCATTATGGCTTAGAAAAGTTCTAGAAGAAATTGGATAAAAACAAATTCATCCTACAATGATATTTTGTGATAACACTAGTGCCATCAAATTGACCAAGAATTCAGTGAATCATAGCACATCAAAACATTTTGATTTAAAGTATCATTTCATTAGAGATTTGGTGCAAAAGAAGGAAGTAGAATTAATGTATATAAAGACTCAAGAACAACTTGCAGACATTTTCACTAAGGCAGTTGCTAAAGTCCGGTTTTTGAAACTTCGAGATCAGATTGTGAGCCCTCTCAGCATCAAGGGGAACTATGTTGGTAATTGATGCAGTCTTGTCAATCATGTGCCATGATGCAATCTATTTGCAGTTTTCTTTTATTTTGGTTACTGTTTAGATATAAATTGTCTCGCTAAATAATGCATGCAGAATGCATGAGTAGCTTTCTAAAATAAATTGTTGCAAAATGCATGAGCAACTAATTGTTTGTTCTATGAGGCTATTTATTGTTATAAAGATAAAGGTTGATCACACTTGAACGCAACCTTTTTTGTGCAACTAACTACATGAATAATAATTGTTTCTTCTTTCTATGATATTGTGATTTAATCATTTAGTATTTAGTATATTGTTATGTTATTCTAATTGAATAATTATCTAGTCCATAAATATGCCTGCATAGATACTTCAATTATTACCCTTGCCCCAAAGAAACTAATCCCAACTCAAGATCTGTTTGATGTTGCTCATGAGGAAATCTATGGAAAAGATAGTTGTTGGCATTTCATAAATTCTACGAGAATTTGTATTTAGTGAAGAATTTGCTCAGATTTCGATTTCACTGTTCTCACCGTCTTTAACACGGCATTTCATAAATTCTACGAGAATTTGTAGTTAGGGAAGAATTTGCTGGGCTTTCTCCATGTCTATGCCGTAGTCAACATGGCCTTAGCTTTCCTCCTCTCTATGCCGCACTCAATACGGCGATTTCTCTTTCTGTATTGTCTTTCAATTCTGTTGATCATTTGGCTTCACCGAAGAATTTGCCTCAGCTTTCTAAATCTCAATGCCGTTCCTTTATTGTATTACAATTTTCTACATCACTGGGCATCTCATGAATTCTACACACGACTCTTTAGATTACGTGCTGTAAGAATTTGTCTTTTTGAAGAATTTGCCTCAGCTTTCTCCATCTCCGTGCTGTTTCTTTATTGTCTTTCAATTTTCCAGATCATATATTTGATTTTTAATTCATTTCATCATCTCAGCCTTAGCTAAAATCTTAGTTGCCGGGATCCAGTATGTGTTGAGTTCAGCAATCATGAAGTCTCCAAAAATTGGACATTGAAAAACTATGTTAAAAAAATTACATTAAGTTTGAGCAATCATGAAGTTTTCCAAGACTTATACAATGAAAAATTATATATTAAAATTAACATTGAATTTGAGTAAATATATACTTCAAAATTTTTAAAATTTAAATATATATGATAAAATGTCTCCTGATAAAAATGAAAATTGCATTTCTTTATTAAAAATATATTTCAAACACACGAGATCTTACTAAATATTTAGTATTTAGGTTAGGCTTTATAAATTAGGGGTTTTCTTTTTTTGAAATTGAAGTGGAATAAATTTGCCTTCACGTTATATTTGAAATTCGATTAAATTGAATTCAAGTTTGATTTCAGGTTCGGCTTCTAGTTATAATCTAGTTGAAGTTGGACAAATTTATTTCAATCATGAAATTCAAGAAAAAGAAACTTATGGGATTAAAACCTACATTGTACAAAAAGTTCAGTTGGCTTATTCGATTTTAAGAAGATAAGAGATTATTTAAATTTATTTAACATTGTATTTCTATCCTCAAAAAGTATTGAGAGAAGTGTTCCAAGATCACCATACTTTTGATGAATTAGGAAGTTAGGAAGGTTGGTAATGTGGAAAATATTATTAAATTGGTATCTAATATGAATATAGGTAGGGAAATCCAATCATAAGTGTTTTTC
>ML786541.1:90907-102674 GCA_009831015.1 Picea engelmannii | reverse complement strand
CTTCCCTTCCCTGCATCACTCTCTCTCTCTCACTATCTCTCTCTCTCTTCCTACCCATATCTTTTCCCCCATCCCATTCTTTCGTTCTCTCCCTCTCTCTATTTATCACTCTCTCTATTCCCCCTAAATTTATCTCATTCTCTGCCCGCCTCTCTCTATCCTTATCTACCTCTCTCTCTCTATCATTCTCTTTCTATGTCTATCACTCTACTCCTCTCTCTCCCTCCATATACTTCTCTCCCTTCTCCTTCTCTCTCGTCTGCCCTCCAACTATATGTCCTTCTCTTCTCTCACCCCACTCTCTCACTCTCCCTGTAATGTCCCCAATCATAACAGGCTAGGATAATGTGCTTCAAGCTAATTATTTTTAATAAAATACTTTGCAAACATTTTTTTGAGATGGTTGGTTACTTATGACAAAGAATTTCCATGTAAACTCATAGTTGACATATTATCAAAACATATTGCAACCACAAAAAATGGAAGAGATGATCATGGAATTTCATTATGGATGGAACCTTAAGAAATCACAACAACACAAATATATATTGGTTGTAACAAAAATTTCACCAACCCTAACCTCACAAATCCTTATTGGATACAATGGCAGCTGTAGAATCATACACACAAGTAAAACAAAACCTAGAATGTCGCCACAATCCTCCAGAATCCACTATAGAATATCCACTCATGTAACCCTCATCGTCAAGATCCAATCGATTGTTTCAAACCCCCGATCATATAGGTCCTTGGGGGACACAATCAATCATCTAGTGGGGCCTCGTGAGACACCCTTTAATTGACCCGTGGAGATGCCTTCAATCCTGGTTTCTAGAAATCCTCCTGAAACCTGCAAATGTCTGGACTCGGCCTCATCCAGAAAGTTATGTAAACCTATTTTTTACCTCAGTATATATCCAATTTAATGAAAAACTCCCAAGTGAATCTCCAATGGTAGTCCTAGATGGACTCCCCTCTTGTCTGGCTAGGGTGGGTATTGCACTAGTGAAACTAGACTGCAGTAGTGGAATTGTTTTTCTAAACCCTAATTAAACAATGGCTTCCAGATCACTCCAAAATGAAATATCGAATCATAATGCCAAAGAGGAGGGTTACCCCTCTATTTATCTTTCCTCCTAGCCTTCTAGATTTTTCCCTTTTTTTACCAAATAAAACCCTCACTTTATTTTTCCCTTCAATTTCATTTAAATACAATTATTTATTTTATTTAATGTCACTTTAGAAATTTTCATTCTTTTAACCTAGTGACACCAAATTAAACTCCTTGAATCCATTTTTTCATGTTGACTATATACTATGGGAGTCATATAGGCTATTGAGTCATCCTCCGTCATGATCAATTGGAAGGGGACATTACGGTCCTCCCTTCCCAATATTTCTTGTCCTCGAGAAACTCTATATCAGGGTGTTGTAAGATCTTGTCTCCTTCCCAAGTAGCATATTCTACTGGAAATCCTCTCCATATGACCAAGTACTATAGAATGACTCTTCTCCTTAGCCTCTTTTCCCTGACATCAACAATCCTCTCAGGAGATAGAACCAACTAAACTTTCTCATCTATTGGAGGAAGATCTACCAAAAAAGTGACTTGTTGTCCCAATGCCTTCTTGGGGAAAGATACATGGAAGGTGTTGTGAATCCTGCTACCCTCTGGTATCTCCATCTCATATGCTATTTCCCCAAATCTCTTGATCACTTTGAAAGGTCCATAAAAGATAGCCTTCAACATATTTGCATCACTCTTATTTAGCAAGGATTGTATGTAAGGCTACAACCTAAGAAATACTAGGTCACCAACCTCAAAGTCACATTCTACCATGTTCTTATTTGCACACATATTCTGTTGATTTTGAGTGGCCTGCAAATTCTCCTTTACGACTCTCAAGATGTCCTGGATTTCTTGCAACCAATATTTGGTCTTGGGAGATCTTCTCTCCCCAAATTCAAAATCCACAAAATATGGAGCATCATAGTCATACAATTCCCAGAATGGGCTCCTCCTAATGGAAATGTGATGAGTGGTATTGTAACAATGCTCCCTGAGATGCAACCACTTTGTCCATGCATGTTTCTTCCCTAACACATAGTTCCTCAAGTACCCCTCGATCAATTTTTTTACTATATTGGTCTATCCATCTATATGGGGGTGATATATAGTATGAGGTGTCAACATTTTCTTGGATAACATGAACATCTTCTATGAAAATGTACTGAGAAATCCGATATCCCAGTCACTGACTATGTTCCTTAGAATACCATGGAGTCTGAACACCTCTCTGAAGAATAGATCTGATACCTAATACATGTTGTACTCTGAAGGATTGGAAAATAAGTGCACATATTTATTCATTCTATCTACTACCACGTAGATACAGTCCCTTCCCTGCACCTTTGGAAAACTTGTGATGAAGTCCATGGAAATGTTATCCCACTTCTTCTTTGGAATAAAAAAAGATGTGTAAACTCTTACTTGTTATCCTGGAAAGTCATGAACTCCCTCACGTGACAAAGTACATCCTCTGTGACACCCTTCCATGAGACTATCTCTCTCACTTTCCTATAGGTATTAAAATGCCCTTGTTTCCCTGCTACCGGTGCGTCGTGTACTACCCTCCAAATATTATCCTTCAGTGTGGACTCAGGGACAAGATAGATATTCTACTTTTAGTAGATGATGTCATCCACTACCCTATACCTATCATCTTGAATACGTCCCTCCATCATCTCATGAGCGAAGGAATTCTTGGAGTATCCCACCAAACAAATGGACTTCCAATCTATTGAGATCTCTGTCATGGAGAACGTTGTAGATATTCTAGATAAAGCATCAAAAACTACGTTTTTATTCCAATTTGCATACTCAATGTCAAAATGATATGCTTGCAAATTACTACCCATTTTTTCTACCTCTCATTCAATTATCATTGCTCTAATAAATATGTCAAGTTGTTGTGTTGAATTCTAACCACATAGCATCCTCCCACCAAATTTTGTCTTACTTGGCCAATGCATGCATGATGTCCAACATATCCTTACCATAGATCAGATATATATTCTATGGATATGTTAGTTTTCTTCTCTCGAAAGGTATTGGCTGTTCATTCTACATCAATACTACTCATATCCCTTCATCGGATGCATCACACTCTAGGAAAAAATGTTGCATGAAATATGGGAGTGCTAATAATTGGAAAGTTCTCATCACCCTCTTCATTCTTTAAAATGCTACCTGTGCATCCTATGACCATCAAAACACCCCTTATTGGTGAGGCATGTAAATGGTGTAGACAATTGTGAAAATCCTTTCACAAAGTATCTATAATAGTTTCATATCTCAATAAATACTCATAGATGTGTGAGTGATCTGGGAGTGGGAAAATATAATATTGTTTGGATCTTCTCCTAACGCACCTTTAATCCCTCAACACTAATCACGTGCCCCAGATAGAGGATCTATTTCAACCCAAACTCACATTATTCCTCCTTGGAAAAAAGAAACCGCTCCTCCATAATGGTGAGAATCTTATCCACATGCTTCATATGATCCTCCCATGTCTTTTTGTAGATCAAAAGATCGTCAAAGAATGCGAATAAGAATGCCAATAAAAATTTCTTCAACTGTTTGTTGAATATATGGTTCATGCATGACTAAAAGGTAGTTGGTGCGTTATTCAACCCGAAGGGAATGACTAAAAACTCATAGTGCCCATAGTGACACATGAATGTTGTTTTATGGATATCCACCTCTCTAACCTAGATGTGGTGGTATCACGATCATAGATCAACCTTTGAGAAGTATATTTCCCCATGTAGTTTGTCTATTAGATCATCAATCCTGGGTATTCGATATCAACTTTTTATGGTCTTCTTGTTTAGTGCCCTCTAGTCTATGCACATCCTCATAATTCCATATTTCTTCTTTACGGGCACAACTGAAGAAGAAAAGGGACTAGAATTAGTCCTGATGTGCCCCATATCCAACAAGTCCTCTATGGCCTTCTATATTTCATCCTTGAACCTCTCCAGATTCATGTAGGATGTGGTGATCATGGACTTAGACCCCTCTTCTTTCTCAACGATACGCTCAAATCCTCTATCAGGTGGTCTCCTTGCTGGCAACGATTCAAACACTCTTTCATGATTTCTAAGAAAATACTGAATATCCTCAAGGTAATGTTGGCGATCAT
This sequence comes from Picea engelmannii, assembly GCA_009831015.1. Classification (NCBI taxonomy): domain Eukaryota; kingdom Viridiplantae; phylum Streptophyta; class Pinopsida; order Pinales; family Pinaceae; genus Picea; species Picea engelmannii. The sequence continues at coordinate 98,466 of ML786541.1, read as the reverse complement.
GTGATGGCTTCTCGATGGTGATCAAGCACTTTGTTGCACAAGTCATGTCCTCGTGTCTGAAAAGGGCCTATGTGCATTGGTTCAACATGATCCTTGGGGCACTTGTTGACATACCTCTCAGGATGAATCGTTTTCCACCCTTGTCCTAGAGATCCATCCTCATGTCCCGATAATTCATTTGGATATCTCCTAGTGAATACAACCATTGAACTCTTAGCACCAGATGAGTATCTACTAGATCTATGACATAGAAGTCATTGGTCAATGTATAGTTTCCCAATGTTACATCCAGTCCCAATATCCTATGAGTACATGCAATTTTTTACCCATCTTCTACAACCACATTGAATCCATCGAAGTCCCCTGTTGAAATTTGTCCACTATTGACCAATGAAACATCAATGAAGTTTTGGGTGCCCCACCTTCAATCGATGCCTTAAGGCTATGTCCTTGCAAAATTCCTCGAATCCTTAAGGTGTAATATTTGAGAACTTCTGAAAGAGTTGTAATGGTCACTCTCTTGGTGCTATTCTACAATGTTTCCTTCTCTATAGCCTCGAAGTCTGATGGATCACCACTTTCCTATCCAATGCCCTCATCATCACCATCATCCTTCTCATCAAAAACTACCTCAAATAATGGACTTTATTTTTTCCCACAAATTGATGACTTGGTTCCCGTCATTCCTTGAAACTATAAAAAATCTCCTTCCTACTTATTCCTCTGTAAGTTTCCTCATCTAATTGGTCCTTCCCTATCCACTTCTTCTAGGGAGGCTTTGTCACTTGACCTTTCTATGGAAAAAAAAAATTGTTGATGTGTTCTTAGGAACTATGTCTTTCATATCGTGGGTCTTCATGATATAGTCCTTTAGTGTGTTTATCCTAAAGGTCTTCACCCAATCTCTTAAGGGCTCATCCAATAACTCCATGAACAACATCATCAATATCTTCTTTGAAACATAAGTAACCATGACTACCATTTTTTGGAACTCTATGACATAGGCCTCTGGTGTGCTTATCTGCCTCAGTTGTGCCAACTCAATTAAGTGGATCTCATGATCCTTCCTATTGAACCTTCCCATCAACCTCTGGGTGAAATCCTCATATTCTATGATGTGAGAATGCCCCGATGTTAATATCCCATGGTACCACCACTCATGAGCCTCTCCATCCAAGTGCATAGTGGAAAATTTGATTTCCTCTACCTATGTCATCAAGTTAAGCTAGAATTAAGTGTCTATCTTATGTACCCATGCTCATTTTTTGCACCTATCAAATCCATCAAAAGATGAGATGGCCATCTTTCCCAAATTGTGGAGAAGGTCAAAATTCTATTGATTCTATCTTGTCCTAGGCTCGTTTCTCATTTTGAGGTCACAAAACTCATTGTAATATAGGGATGTATGGGCTCCTGATAATAGTTGATCTCATCAGCAGGCCCTTTCTACTCCTATGTCCCTATAAGCTGCTCCTCAAGGAATGGTGGAAATAATGGCCTAGGTGCCTTTCTGCTAATTAACTGGAAGACACTCTATACTAGAGAATATGTATTACTCCCTTCAAGAATATGTATTACTCCCTTCAAGAATATTTCCATCTTTATGGATGGCCTCTACATGGTTCCCATTGGTACCTCTTTGATTTTGATTTTCTTCGTTGCTGGAAAAATACCATGTCAGGACCCATGTCAATTGTTTATGCCGATTAGCTATGCATTCCAACAACTGTATGGTTCTATATTTAGGATGATCCCCCATAAAGCCCTCTACCTCTACCCATTATGATGACTCTGATCCCGGGTTGGGTTGTTTCCCTCATCCTTTATATTTCCTTGGCATCAATGCCTCAGAAATCATAGGTTGGAAAGATCACCATCTCTAATACCATTGTAATGTCCCCACTTATAACATGATAGGATATTATGTTTCAAGCTGATTATTTTTAATCAAATACTTTGCAAACAATTTTTTGAGTTGGTTGGTTACTTATGAAAAACAATTTTCATGTAAACTCGTAGTAGACATCTTATCAAAACACATTGCAAGAACAAAAAATGGAAGAGATGATCATGGCATTTTATTATGGATGGAACCTTCAAAAATAAGAACAATACAAATATCTATTGGTTGTAAAAATAAGTGCACCAACACTAACCTCACAAATCTCTATTGGCTGCAATGGAACTTGCACAATCACACACACAAGCAAAAATAAACCTGTAATGTCACCACAATCCTCCATAATCCACTCTAGAAGATCTAGTCATGTAACCCCCATTGTCTTGATCCAATCGGTAGCTGCAAATCAATGATAATAAAGGTCCTTGTGGGAGACACTTGGTCATTTACCGGGGCCTAACGGGACCCCTTTACTTGACCTATGAGGATTCCTTAAAACCTGGTTTCTCTAAACCTTCCTGAAACCTACAAATTTATGGGCTCGACCTCATCCATAAAGTTCTGTAAACCTCTTGCATACCTTGGTATCTCTCCAATAGAATAAAAAAATCCCAAGTGAATATGCAATGGTAGTCCTATATGGACTCCCCGCTTGTCTGGATAGGGCGGGAATTGCACCATCGGAACTAGACTGCAATAGTGAAAGGGTTTTGCTAAACCCTAACAAAAAAATGGCTCCAAGAGAGCTCCAAAATAGAGATCAAATCATAATTCCAAAGAGGAGGGTTACCCCTTTATTTATACTTTCTCGGAGCCTTCTAGATCTTTCCCTCTTTTGACCAAATCAAGCCGTCACTTTATTTTTCCCTCCAATTTTAGTTAAATATAATTATTTATTTTATTTAATGTCACTTTAGAATTTTTCATTATTTTAACCTAGTGACACCAAATAAACCTCATTGAATCCCTTTTTCCTTGTTGAATATATCATATGGGAGTCATATAGGCTATTGATTCATCATCTGTCATGATCAATTGGAAGGGGACATTACACTTGTTAGAAAAACATGATCGTGGAGCAATAAAACAAAAAAAATATGGAAATAAAACACAAAAGATACACAATATAATAGAGACATAGATATATGTGGTTCAGTTAGTGTGGTCTATATTGACAAGATAAACTTCAATATCCTTTGATTATTGTTATCCATCAAATTAAGGGATACAACCTACATCATAACCGATGTAACCTCCCCTTCTTTCTCTCACAATCTCTTCTCTCAGAATACAATTTTCACACACATACATATCCATAATAGATTTTCCTGATAAAATAGGGTTGCCTTCTAAGTAAAAAAAACCCTAACATAACTGTTGGATCATGTTTTCATTGATGCCAAAGCACTGATGTTAAAGGAACAATGTCTTGTCATAGTATATTAATGTAGTGATTGATGGATCATGTATTGACATTGATGTCAATGGATTGATGTCAAGAGGAGTCATAGCCATATGCATAGATGAAGATTGATCAATGTGTTGTCATTGATATATGATGCACTATTGGATTTATGTATAGGTGACTCATTATTTTCTTGTAATGGTTGTACAAATGCATGAACTCCAAAGTGGTCCCCTTATGGTGAAATTCCTCATGGGAAGATGCTTTGTGGTGAACTCCAAAGTGGTTATTGTCTTGTCATGGTTGTACAAATGGATGAACTCCAAAGTGGTCCCCTTATGGTGATATCCCTCATGGAGAGACACTTTGCGGTGAACTCCAAAGTGGTCTCCTTATGGTGAAATCCCTCATGGGCAGATGCTTTGTGGTTGAGTTATGCTAGTGGTATGGTTAGAGAACCCATGCTAAATTGTGTAATAATGAGATGAAGATCAGTGTATTTGTCAGTGAAACTATCCTAGATGTATAGTTCTTGTCAAGCCATTTCCGATGGTATGTGGAACGTCAAATAACTCCTCACGGTTTGAGATTTATGGCCTTACGAAGTTGGAGGACCCTCATATGTTGGCTTGAAGACCCAAAATGTCAAGGAAGTAAAAGTTCTTGCAAAGAAGATATTATTTAAATAATAAACTCAAGTGAAAAAATCAAGGAGTATTATTTAAATAATAAAGTTAAGTGATAAAGTCAAAGATGATTATTTAAATAATAAAGTGAACTGACAAAGTCAAAGAGTATTATTTAAATAATAAAGTGAAGTGACAAAATCAAAGAGGATTATTTAAATAATAAAGTGAAGTGACAAAGTCAAGGAGGATTATTTAAATAATAAAGTGACAATGTCAAAGAGGATTATTTAAATATTAAAGTGAAGTGACAAAATCAAAGAGGATTATTTAAATAATAAATTCAAGTGACAAAGTCAAGGAGGATTATTTAAATAATAAAGTAAATGGAGAACTTTCTAATTATGGAAAGTGGTTATAAGAAGGTTAACCCTAAAATGAGGAAAATGGGTTAAGTGGTAAAGTGGCTATTGGATACATGGACAAGTGTAAAATTGGGAAACATTGGACATAGTTGACTATGTGGACAAAGTGGCTATGTGGAAAAAGAAGCCTAGAAGATGCTTCCAAGGAAGAAAAGGTCTCTTGTGAAAATAATCTCTTGAGCATAGCCTGAAGAGCATAGCAAGGGGCTAAAGGAAGGAAGAGGGTGTACAATTGGATGAATTTATGGAGACTTGAGTGTGAGCTAATGTCAAATTCTTGAATTCTGAAGTAAGTTCCAGATCTGCATTTCATGGGCTAAGATCTTGCATAGAAACTCTGGTATGGTTACATAGTTGTCTTGATGGATATTCTTGCTTATTGTGTGGTGAATGCTTAAGGCATTTTTGGTATGGCTATTTTGATATGGTTATGTTGGTTGATTGATAGAGTGAGCAACACTCTTATGATTCAGTACTGATATGATTTCCATAGTATACTAGCTTCTTATACATGACTAAGTAGCATTCATATTGTATGTTTGAGGAACATTAATAAGATGTGGGAGAGCATAGATGTGCTTTGATTGGTTATGGTTCAAATGGGACAATGAAAGACAAAAGTATATGTGACTCAAGGCTGCAAAGGATCAGAGTTTTTCATAGAGAGATAACCCTAAGGCATACGCAGGTTGTAGTACATATTGGCCTCGTACATACACTAGTTGTACTACTGGTAGGGCACGTACATACGTGTGTTGCAGTACTGATAGGTCGCGTACCTGTTGATAGATTGGTATCTATTGAGGATTGATTCCTCTTCCCAGTTGGTGCTGAGTTGTGTAAGTTGAGTCCTGCATTGTAGAGTTGGTGCTCTTGTGGAGTTGTAACTCTATTCAGTTGTTGTTTATAACCCAAGGATTGTATTCTGTAATAAAAAGAAAATTGTACATACATCTTGTGTTATTTGTGTTCCTTGTGGTGATGACTTATTGATGATATATGTTTTTGTTATATGTTGTTGATATATGTTCACATACAACTGATTATAAATGACGGTAATGAGTGTTGAGTAATTGGTGATTGCTAGCTAATAAGTTTTGCAAAGGGAAGTTTGAAAAACATCCCTACACTAATTCAACCCCCCCTCCCAGCGTGGTCGGTGTGTCCAACAATTGGTATCAGAGCAAGCCTTCACTATAAGACTTAACAAGATTGGAGGAGATGCATGGACACACAAATGGATGATGAATTTCCAATCATTGATAAGGAAAAATATTCTACATGGAGAATAGAAATGAAGTTGCATTTGAAGGAAACAGGAGCGGGTGTTTGGAAAGAAACTATTGGTGGATCAGTTCCTTTGAAGAACAAGTCAAATTTTGCAGCTCAAAGGGAAGAACAGAAGAATGATGCATTCTCTCCCAATACCATTCTTAGTGGAATCTCAAGTTCTATCAAATAAAGCATGGGACAATGCACTTCCGCCAAGGATCTATGGCTAAATCTAGAGGAGACATACCAAAGAAAAAAGGAGGACCTTAAAAACAACTTCATCAAGAACAATGAAGGTAAAGAATCACCAAAATCCTCTATTTGCAATGATTCAAAATGTGACGATGTTGAATATTTCTCTACAAGTGAAGAAGAACATATAGAGTTAATATGTGTAGAATTAGATGATAGTCATCCCATGGAAGAAGTATACGAAGAAATATCATAGATTAAAAGGAAAGTTGAATGGGTTCTATTTGAATACGACTATGACCATTGTTACATAGAATATAGCTATCTTTCTGAGAGCACCAAAAATTTTCTTCAAAATAATCAAAGGCATATATTGAAGTTAAAGGAAATGCTCAGGGAACAAGAAGAAAGTAAAAGGACTCAATTAGAATGAAAATAACAAGAGAACAAGAGATCAAAAGAATAAAGAATGAAATAGAAGAGAATAAGAAGTTAGATTATGAGATTAGCAAAATTCTTGAATTTAATGTCCATATCGAGACCCAAATTGAAGAAGCCAAAAGGGTAGAGAAACTACTAAAGAATCAAGTAAATGAAAAGGAAGAATCATGTCATAAGTTGGAAGATGAAGTTGTTGATATTAGAAAGAAAATAGAGAATTCAAACAAATTCTTGAATAGCTCAATAATCTTCAATGAGATCTTAGATAGTCAAAGATCACCAAATGATAAATCAGGTCTTGGATACAAGAAAAAAAATACACATGTGGAATAAAGAACTTCAAAGAAGCATGAGGTAAGTCCCTCACTCTCAAAGGATGGAAATAATGTTGCAAGTCAATCATCTACACAAGGAAAGGAAATTTTCAAAAGAACAAACCAAGGAAGACATCAAGAAGTCGTATTTACACCTCAAAGAAGAGAGAAACCTTGAAGATGGACACCAAAGCGAAGGTATGAAAATGTTTTTCATGGTCAATGTTACTCATGTAATGAATATGGTCACAAAGCTTTGGAATGAAAATATTATTCAAGGAAAGATAGTGAAATATTTCATAACACCGTAAGGTGTTGGATATGTAATCAAGTAGGACATATTGTTGCTCATTGTCACACCATGAGATGCTACAGTTGTAGAGGATTTGGCCACAAATCCCATGATTGTTGGAACACAAGAAGAGATTTCATGATGAGGACTTCATATAGCATGACTAGAAGAAGGCGTGAAGTTATGAAGGAAGACATTTTTGAAAAGGTGGAAGCTCAAAGATCAAGTTATGAAAAATTGAGACACCTTCATAAGTGGGTGAAGAAAACTGAACAATCAGAACATAATGGCAGCATTAGGGGAAGCTCAAGTTTGTCATCTTTAGAAGCATAGGCGAGTTACAATGGTAACGATCACGTACATACATAAGTTGGCCTATGAATAGGTCTCATACATACATGAGCTATCTGTGTAGCAGGTCGTGTATTTGTGGTAAAAAGCCTTGGGAAAAGGGCTATGCATATGAGTTGCAGCATGGTATGATGGTATAACTCTGTGTTGTAGGATCTGACATGGTTTGTTGTAGGGTTTGACATGGTTTGTTGCAGTTTTCCTGATTACATGTTTACATACATAATTTATGTATGTATGGTGGTGACATATGGTTGAGTGTTGAAAGACTATATTGGATGCATGGTACTAACCCTAGAGTGTGGATTGAGACATTTTTCTATTGAAGAACAATGTTGGTT
>ML786541.1:80187-90857 GCA_009831015.1 Picea engelmannii | reverse complement strand
GATTACATGTTTACATACATAATTTATGTATGTATGGTGGTGACATATGGTTGAGTGTTGAAAGACTATATTGGATGCATGGTACTAACCCTAGAGTGTGGATTGAGACATTTTTCTATTGAAGAACAATGTTGGTTGTGACAATGAAGTTATGGCTCTTTGGTTATGAGATATATCATGATGATGCTAGCTAGAGATGTCATTGATCTATTTAGACACACTTATAGTACATGTATTATTGGATGCTTAGTATTTGTTGTAGTAAATGGAGGTTGAGGTTGATCTGTTGGGATACATGGATGGTAAGTATTTGAGTTTCATTGATATATCTTATGATGTATTTTTGGAAGAATATTTGTTGGATATATTGGTGCATGCATATGGATAAGATACATATTGGGACATGTAGTTGATGACTTGATGAAGTGGTCATATTGTACATCATTGATGAGTCATAGCTTTATCTATAGTTGATGCATGATTGGTACACTTTTGGTACATTGTTAGAGGCACCTACTAGTAGTATGATTGGCACATGTTTTATGTTGGATATGGCATACATGCCTGAGGAAACATATTTATTGTAGTTCATGTTGTTGTGGTATTGGTGCATGGTTGATGCACTTGCTTGGTACAAGTGGTGATACATGTTTGGTGCACTTGTTGATGTATGGATGATATACTTGAGACACTGCATTGATTAAGATACATGATTGTGGCACTTGGTTCTTGGTAGAGACATATCATGAGTGATATGACAATTGTTTGAGGTACATGGTTGGCATGTTGGTAGACTCATATGGTTTATGCACTCCATTGATGATATCTTATGGCATATGATATGGTATTTATGTACATGGTTGATGTACATGGGTATTGTGCATGGTTGGCACAGGATGTACTTGCTTGATGTTTTCAATGTTGACATATATTTTTCTTCATGATGTATAGTATGGCACGAGCTTGATGCATGGACAAGTCCAAGGATCGTCATAGAAAGAGTATTTGTAATATGTTCTGGTTGAGCACTAGCATTTGCAGCAGAAGCATATTGCAGTGGTAGAATATTGTTCATATTGCAAAGAAGATAGGAGGAGACAAACCCATAGGGGGAGTCATTTTTCTTCCCATGATTCCAGGAGGAGAGATTTATCATATGCAAAGATAAATACTTTAAAAAGAGACCTATACCTGGAGAAAGAGAACATAAGCATAATTCCAGGGGAGCGATGGTCACAGGGGGAGAATGAGATATATATATTCAGCATTACATCAGAGTGATATCCCTTGTTCAAAAGGGAAGAGATTATTCAGAGGAAGATCAAATGAATTCAGACAGGGGGAGAAGCCCTAGGGGGAGAATGACCCTTTTCCATTGATGCCAAAGGGGGAGATATAGTCACATTGATCTAATTGAGATTCCTATTGATGTAGAGAAATTCTTTGTCTATATGTTTCCATCAATGATTGGTGTTGACATCAATGTTGGTATTGCCATCAATACCAAAGAGGGAGATTGTTGGATCATGTTGTCATTGATTCCAAAGGATTCATGTAAAATGATTTATGTCAAAGGAACAATGACTTGTCATAGTATAATTATGTAGTGATTTATGGATCATGTATTGACCTTGATGGCAATGGATTGATGTCAAGAGGAGTCATAGTCGTATGCGTAGATGAATATTGATCAATGAGTTGTCATTGATATATGATGCATAGTTGGATTGATTTAAAGATGACTCATTATTGTCTTTTCATGGTTGTACAAATGGATGAACTCCAAATTGGTCCCCTTATGGTGAAAGATCTCACGGGAAGACACTTTGTGGTGAACTCCAAAGCGGTTATTTTCTTTTCATGGTTTTACAAATGGATGAAATCCAAAGTGGTCCCCTTATGGTGAAAGCCCTCACAGGAAGATGCTTTGCGATGAACTCCAAAGTGGTCCCCTTATGGTGAAATCCCTCATGGGAAGACGCTTTGTGGTTGAGTTATCCTAGTAGTATGGTTAGAGAACCCATGTTTAATTGTGGAATAATGAGATGAAGATCACTGAATGTGATCCAGATTTTATGAGCATAATGAAATGACTACAAATTATTAACATGTGCTCAACACAAAATAATAGAGATACAGTAAAATTGGTTTTCTATTCAATAAGGAAATAAGTTGAAACTATGAAATGCAGCGGAAACAATCTTGTTGGAATGGTGGTGACTTATCTCTGAGAAGAGATGTGACGGTTGCGCTCATTTGCAAGAAGATCATTACAATGAGGCTCTGAAGGCCTTTTTACAATAAATAGGAATGCCAAAAACCCTATACATCCAAAAACCTAACCCTAGGAGATGAAATGCCAAAAGTCATGTGGGCCCCATTTGGGTAAGTTAGTACATCAACTTCCCGTGGTCGTAACTTTTGCATACGATCTTTGTTTTAGGCATATGATAGCACGTTGGAAAGGTATAGTCAAGGAGATTCATTTTGGGGTATCAACCATGCCTTTGGATATGATTGAGAATGTCTATCCTAAAAAACCTTCATTTAGGCCCTCAAAATGGCCCCGGAAGTTAAAACTGCTAAAAATAGTAAATTGCCGAAATTGTTAGAAAACTGTTTTGAGCCAGTTGGAAGAGGTGGGTGGCCACCGATATCCACCTAGATTAGAATTTGTCAGTGAAAATATCCTATATGGATAGTGCTTGTCAAGCCATTTTATATGGATAGTGCTTGTGATAGTATGTGGAACGTCACATAACTCCTCACAGTCTACGAGTTATGGCCTTACGAAGTTGGAGGACCCTCATATGTTGGCTTGAAGCCCAAAAAGGTCAAAGAAGTCAAAGTTCTTGAAAATAAGAGATTATTTAAATAATAAAGTGAAGTGACAAAATCAAAGAGGATTATTTAAATAATAAAGTGAAGTGAAAAAGTCAAAGAGGATTATTTAAATAATAAAGTGAAGTGACAAAATCAAAGAAGATTATTTAAATAATAAAGTGAAGTGAAAAAGTCAAAGAGGATTATTTAAATAATAAAGTGAAGTGACAAAATCAAAGAGGATTATTTAAATAATAAAGTGAAGTGACAAAGTCAAGGAGGATTATTTAAATAATAAAGTGACAAAGCCAAAGAGGATTGTTTAAATATTAAAGTGAAGTGACAAAATCAAAGAGGATTATTTAAATAATAAAGTGAAGTGACAAAGTCAAAGAGGATTATTTAAATAATAAAGTAAATGGCAAACTTTCTAATTATGGAAAGTGGTTATAATAAGGTTAACCCTAAAATGAGGAAAATGGGTTAAGTGGTCAAGTGGATATTGGATACATGGACAAGTGGAAAATTGGGAAAAGTTGGACATAGGTGACTATGTGGACAAAGTGGCTATGTGGACAAAGTAGCCTAGAAGATGCTTCTAAGGAAGCAAAGGTCTCTTGTGAAAATCATCTCTTGAGCATAGCTTGAAGAGCATATAAAGGGGTTGAAGAACGAAAAGCGCCTATAGTTGGATGAAGTCATGGAGACTTGAGTGTGAACTGATGCCAGGTTTTTGAAGTCAGAAGCAAGTTCCAGATCTATATTCCACGGGCTCAGATCTGCCATGGAAACTCTGGTATGGTTACATAGTTGTCTTGATGGATATCCTTGCTTATTGTATGGTGAATGCTTAAGGAATTCTTGGTATGCATTGTGTGATATGGTTATGTTGGTTGATTGATAGAGTGAGAAACACTCTTATGATTCAATACGAATATGATTGCCAGAGTATATTGATTGCTTATACATGACTAAGTAGCATTCATATTGTATGGCTGAGGAGAATTAATAAGTTTTGTGAGAGAATATATGTGTTGTGATTGGTTATGGTTCATATGGGACAATGAAAGACATAAGTAGATGTGACTAAAGGATGAAAAGGATATAAGTTTTTCATAGAGATAAAACCATATGGAATACGCAGGTTGTAGTACATATTGGTTGCATACATACGGGAGTTGTACTATTGGTAGGGCACGTACCTATGCGTGTTTCACTACTTGTTGACAAATTGGTATCTGTTGAATATTGATTCCACTTCTCAGTTGGCGTTGAGTTGTGTAAGATGAGTCTTGCATTGTAGAGCTAGTGCTCTTGTGGAGTTGTAAATATATTCAGTTGTTGTTGATAACCCAAGGATTGTAGTCCGTAATAAAAATAAAATTGTACATACATATTGTGTTCTTTCTGTTCCTTGTGGTGATGAATTATTAATGATATATGTTCACATACAACTGATTATAAATGATAGTAATGAGTGTTGAGTAATTGGTGATTGCTAGCTAATAAGTTAAGGGAAGTTTGAAAAATATCCCTACACTAATTCACCCCCCCCTCTCAGTGTGATCGGTGTGTCCAACAATAAATTCTACCATCATATATGCGGCCTTATAATGAACGGTCCATATTGACTATGAAATTACAATATTTTAAAAGGAAATTTTCCCAAAACTTTATCCTCATAGGTCCTTCCCCTAAGGCCCCAAAAGGGGGGGTGGTCTCCAATAAAGTGTCACCTCCCCCTTGGACCCCCCTTGAGCCCCCATTCTCTAGATGTGGGGGAGAAATCCCCCCACACACCCCGTTAGGTAATGGGGTAAAAATGAGGCTAAATAAAGACCTCTTAATCAAGAAGATAATTAGGATCCACAACTAACAAAACTCCCTCTCTCTTGTTGAAATATTCAATAAAACTAAGAGGGGGGTGAGTCGGTACTATACAGTTTTAAGTTTTTTTTTGTTAGATTACTTTAAACATATTAGCACTTGTAATTACAAACAATCATAACATAGATATAATGTCCATAATTACAGACATCGATAAACACATTTACTGTAAACAGATGTTGAACTGGCGAAAACCACTTGAAAATATTTCACCAATAAATATCAATTTGTTTCTAAACAAATTTTTGTGGGTAAACCAATCCTCTATAGGAACCAAATTATAAATAGATGAGGACACCAAACCTATTGAGCACCAACTTAATAATTGCAAGCACCAACCTACAAATAGATGAGGACACCAATCCTCTTGAGCACCAACTCAATAACTTTAGGCACCAACATGTAAATAGATTAGGACACCAATCCTCCCGAGCACTAACTCAATAAATTTAGGCACCAACCTGTAAGTAGATGAGGTAACCAATTATATTATGAGAACCAACTCATATTTTAGGAACCAACCTGCAAATAGATGAGGACACCAATCCTCTTGAGAACAAACTCAAATTTCAGGGACCCACTTGCAAATTTAACCTTAGAAATACTGTAATTCGGCCATCAACTCGTCCTCCAATAGACTATGATTTTGTTAGATCATTTTTTCCTAAAATAAATCTTACACCTCAACCAACAATCCCACAAAAACGTTTTTTCTTCATTCCTTCTCCATGTAGTTCATGAGGTGTGAAATTCGCTCCTCCCATTCATTGTTTCAGATACCTAAATTGTTCACACACACACCACTCGAAGTGATCCTCATTATTATACATACCATTTGTTTTACCCCAAAATAATATATCGATGAGGTCGACTCCAAATCCCATATTCTCCATTAAATTGGGCTTAGACATTTCCTTGAAAAAGCTTCATGAAATCTAGTCTTTATTCCCTTCTCTTGCAAACAATTTAGCTTACTAGTGCTTAATGCTTAGCCACCATCTAATTATTTCTTAGAATAGATCTTGAACATTAATCTAATCTCCAAAATTAGAAATAATTTCCTCGACGCACAAGATTCATCTGATCATATATTGATTATATTGTAACCATCAGATCTAGCTCTCCATTCAATCTCCACCGTTGATTTTTGATCATCTTCATCGGGACCACAGGGAGTCCAAAACACTCAAAACTACCTCATAGTTCATAAGCCATCGGATATTTTATTAATGGTTATCATTGGTTCTTGGTGTCCTCTTCCTTGAATCCTATCCATCAACTCTATTTCGATGGCAAGTACTACGACAGATCCAAAATTCCTCATAGTCTCAAATCAATGGCTTCAATCACGTCTCCCCCTCAACATGCATGATGGTTATCTTTCATCCCTATGGTCCATATTTCTCCTCGGATCTCTTCGTCAGAGTATCACTACTCAAAATCCACTTGGATAGTTTCTTATGCAATGAATGAAAGAGATATGCTAGCCAGATCAATGGCTCACATGATTTCTCGTAGTCGTTGTTATTGGAGTATGTGTATCACAATCTAATATAACTAGGGCATATACGATGAACGATGGTGATTCAGTTCAATGGAATATGATCAAAGGTCAATATATAATCCAACCAGACCTTGCAAGGGATCTATGAATATTTACTTGATGACACATTGATCAATTATTGTGCTACACATGGCACTAACATGGAAACTGACCTCATGCTGGCGTCATCACAATTTTTGGCTCGATTCTAAATTTTAAACTTGAACTATTCTTGTACGTGGCCCAATTGTTGTGTTACACTTGGTTGTTTTTATGGTCTTGACTTTGCATTGACCACTGGTCGTTGGATGCTCACATCATGTTGTCATCACCTGGACAAGTTTCATCCTTTGGGACATGTTGGCTTCCATGCTGGAATCCACGTCAACTTGAATATCAAGATGACGCATAATCATTTAGAGTCCCTCATCAGATTTCGCTCATCAACTTCACTCAAACCATGGCCTCCTGTGGACAATGGAGATCAACCAAAGTCAACGACTCTCGTTATACCTCATAGTTCTTTTTTTTCAAAGTAACTTCGCTACACTCCACTCCGATGGATGGCACTCAGATTAATATTCCATATATCTCCTGTTAAAAATTTGATAGATCCAATTGAACTTCTTTTTTTGAAGTTCCAGGACCTCAAACACTTTGACGAAAAGATACAATCATCAATCGGGGAAGAGGCTCAGCGGTGCAGATTGATGCAGATCCAATTATTTATCCAACACTCTAATTCTGAATATGAATTGTCCTTCATAGAGGAGATACGATAGTTACAATTGATCATAGATCGAACTTTCACTCATCAAACTCTTCCCCCAATTTTGACTCTGACTATATAAACTTGTTGGAATCCCAACTACCATCGTATTTCATCGATATTTTGAAACACAAAAAATTGAAAAGAGAGTTTTTGTATCCACTTCTTAGCATGTATATACATCAGATTGAATGTTTCTGGTGATTACTTTTGTTAATCAATTGTGTTTGATGTTTTTCATAGATAGTTATATTGTTTTTATCCATTTCAATTTGATGACTGAAAAACATGAAATTAAAATCATTTTACAAGGTCATTGAAGGAACACTTAGAGTGTTCTCCCTGTGTATAAGTGGAAAAACTATTTGTTTTAATTGGAAATCTAAAATCCTAAGGTTTACACCATGTTTCATTGGTGGCTACACAACCATGTTAAAATTTGTAAAAAACAATTCATATCTTAGGGTAAAAGCCAATTTGACATGGTATTTATCCGATCCTGTTATTAAGCCAAACTTTAGAGTTTTAACACATTTTTATACTTAGCAAAGTTTGGTTATGCATTTTCCCCCACCATATGATCTAAATTATATCATTTGATAGTCTTCATTGTCTTGTAAACTTATGACATGGTGTAGTGTCCATTCAATTAATTGATCGACTCACTGTCATGTTCATCATAATCGCCTTCATGTTTCGATGTTTCTTTTTCGAGATAGTCCTTCATGAACAGAGAATAGGTTTTAGATGATGAAGTGGGTTTGATTTTTTCATCCTCTATTTATTGGTGGTTAATCAAACATGGGAGTGTGAAATCATGGTAGTATCTCTTCAAACACTTAGTTTTCGGTTCACCGCTAGTTATGTGAATTCAACTGTTTATAGTTTTGGGTTTGTTCAAGCACATACTTCTTCGTTTAGTGTTTTCTGGTACATAGATTGCACGCTAATGGTCCATGTGGTTAGATTTTATATGAATGTCTCACAAGCATTGTTATCTCATGACGATGTTGTGGATGACTTGGTCCAATCCAATTGGATAAAATTTATTCAGTCGTTTGAGGGTTTCAATTTAGAGGTTGCATGGGATTTTGCTAAAACATTTGATGGAACCAAAGCCTAGATATGTGACATTTAGTTGCAAGTAAGTGAAAAATCTATAGCTGAGGAAACTCGTTTGTCACAAGAAGGTGATTGATGGTTTAAGAATATGAAAATAGATGGCATTCTGTGGCATTCTCTATTGGTTTCCAGGAAGTCACGTTACAATGTGAAAGGTATGCCTATACAATTATTTAAAACCCATTGGAATGGTTTATTGTTGGTTATAAAACAATTTATTATTTGAGAAAGGTGTTATGGGTTGGTATTATTCTTTCACACACAATTTCTAATGATTTTCCAAGGGTTCAAGTTGAATTTACCATTCTATTTTCTCACGAGCCTGCGAAAAATGTCTAGGTTCTATTAGAACTCAAACCCTAACCCAAAATCTAGCTTCTTCCATCATGGTTTGATTCACATTTTAGTAAATTTCCAATTGGTGAACACATGGGATACTTGGAAAAGGTTTCTTTTAAGGAATGGGTTTAGTCCTTCGCAAATTGATATTGATTCCCATTTACCTCAGGTTATTGAAGAACCTGTCTTTCTAAATCTTTCTTCTCACTCTCTCCAAGATTTTTGAGTTGAGGTTCAAATCCCAAAAGACTCTATATTTTCAACCAGTGAGCCAACCAAGTTCCCTCTTGTAACCGAAATCAATTCTATAAAACATGAATTAATTCCAAAGATATCTTTGGAAGAAATCCTTAGTCGTTTGAGGAGCAAGTCACCAAAAGTCCCTGGTCATTTGCAACCTGAGAATTCAGTGGTTAACAACAAAAATAAAATAAATGGAAAACAAATTAAACATGATGCTTGTGACATGGATTTTAAAAATAAAAGGAGTGGTCATATTTTGTCGAGAATGAAAATAAACAAATGTCAAAATCAGGGCAAAGTCGTTCTGGCAATAGCAATAGAAGACACAAATTATGTCAAAGATTTAATCCTAGATTCCACCAGCGATGGTTCACCATAGTGTGATTTTGTTTTGAATCTCCCTCTGTTTGTTAGGGAATGTGAAGGATTTACAGGAATCTAGAATGATTTGAAATCGATGATAGCATAGGGGAAACCTCTAAAATCAAACCATGAGCATCCTCTATCGGATCTGGAACATAAATATTGTGAGGAGTGCTTCACATGGATTCAAAGATGTTATCAGGACATACTGTACTTGAAAGAACTTCTTAACCAGATGTTGGCTCGAAATAGATATTGGGAAAGAGAAAATCGGGATTTGAGAGATGATCTACAACAAACTCCTCCTTGGGCAAACAAGAGATCCAAGAAATCTAGGGACATCATTATTAAACACTCAACTAATGTCAATGTTGTTATGAATTCAAAAATGAATGATTCTTTTTATACTAGATAATTTTATTGGTTTGTTAGAACATAATTTATTTTCAATATTTTTAGACTAGCTACACAATCGCAAATTATGTAGCTTGTCTAGAATTAGTTTATGAGAATTTCTTGTATTTAATTTTATTTTTATTCTTTTCAGGTCTTAAGAAGGAGTGAATTTCAAGCATTGTTGGAACAATGAATTATCATGAGATGCTTCTAGTTTGCAAATTGTTTCTTTTTCAAATAGTATAGAAAAACATTTTATTGGTGTAAGTACTCTTGTAAAGTTACCATGAGATTGGTTTTACAAACCTAAATTAAGGATTTGATTTGGAAACACTTTATTTCTGAAGATCTGTCTCTATATTTTGGATATGAGAAACAAATCACTGGTATGTTTTAAATAGTCGTACTTTACCCAATACTGGACATGGTGAAAATTTTGGGAACTTGGCCTACAGTCATTTTTTATTTTGAAAGATAGGATCATACTTAACAATGCATTTCGACCTATCAGTTAAGAAGTTTCATTTATATTAGAATATCATAAATTTATGGCATATGTTTTGATTGTCTTAAAAAGTGATTGATTATATGTTGTTTTAAACTATCTTTAGTCTGTTATGACTTCAGATGATTAATTGTTGTTATCTGTATATCAAATGCATTTCATTTTAATGGTTCTGGAACCCAAAATCATTTTAGTTTGAGGTGTGGTTATATTTTGATGCAAATGTTAAATTGTATTGAATTTCTTCATACAATCTGAGTTTGCATAAGATCTAGTCAATCAATATGATTTTTTTTTGTTGATTTAAATGATCATGAATGATTCACCTGATATTAATTATTGTATGTCATGTAATCCTAAGGATATTATAATCATGAGGGTGGATTTTATTTCATTTGATGCTATTTTGATCTTGAAAATTATAAAATCTACTTGCATCAGATTTATCTTAGTAGGCATGTTGCAGGGATAGCATGGTATAGGAAGACATAAAAATGATTCTTTTCTTTTAGCGCTGGCCAGATATAGGTTAGCTCATTTCATTTCCTTTTACTATTTTATTATTGAATGTAGATGCATCATTCAGGCTTATAAATTTGATTAACTAAGTCATATCTCAATCGTTTGCATTCAAACAATTTTTCTTTTTCGAATTTTAGTATTTTTGTTTCTCAAAGTAG
>ML786541.1:43042-68175 GCA_009831015.1 Picea engelmannii | reverse complement strand
GGAAATGGAAGTAGGTTAGGGAGGAAGGATGAGTAGTAATAGTTCAGAAGGTATGGAGATCTGTCTTGTGGTGGAATTTAATGTTTTCCCTTCATAAAAAAAAATAAAAATGTGTATGTATGAATATTCATAATTACGTAACTAAACCACAGTTGTCTAAAAAAAAAATTGTTGAACTAGATAATAGTAATTAAAGGATTTCTCAAAGAATTGATTGGTTTGTTGTCTTTTATAAAAGACTAGTCTTGCTGACTGGATTGGATGCATACATAAATTACTGAAGGATGATATTTTTGATTATTAGTACATGCACGAGACTTGTATGTACTAGCTATACATGCATTTCTTGTACATATACACTAGTATATATGAGTTTTCTTGACTTACGTACTGATAATGTCGGCTAATTGTTATGAATGTGTGAACCATGTTTCTTTTCCTTTGTACCATAAGATACCTTAACTTCGGGACAAATTTTCCTGAAGGGTGGATGTATGTAACAACCATAGTTGAAATATGCTTAGGGATTATTAAGAAAAATTAATTAGGTGATTAATTGTCTTAACATGGTTTTAACTAAACAAAGATTGGCATAATAATATTAATTAAATATTTATTAGTTAATTAATTGTTATAATTTTAATTAATTAATTAATTAAATTAATTACCTATCACATTGAATGAATAGGGTAATAAATTTAAAAGGGTTAATAAATTATATTGTTTAAATTAAAGGGGTTACGTATACGGAGGGGATAAGGAGCATTAATAATGATATAAGGAGCATTAATAAACGGATTAGCAATAAATGAATGGATAAGGAAATAAATGAGGAGAAAGGACAGAAGGAGGGATATGAGCAGGGGAGGTTTAGGAAAGAAGGGATCATTATCATTCTAGGCGGGGGATTTTTATTTTGGGAGGGTTCTCTAGGATTTTCACAGCAGAGTTTGAGTTCTGTAGTCGGGAAGGATTAGTACAGGGTGCACCAATTTGCTCAGGGTTTTGGGCACGGGGGCCAAGATATCCATATGGTATCCTGGAGAAAGGAAGTTGTCCTAGTTGGCAGGGTGGAAACAAGGTTTGGGCAGAGTTGGTCAGCGCATTAGGCAACATCAAAGCAACGGGCTGGACAATCGGGTCGATGGAGAAACTAGCATCAGGAAGAGGTAAAATTGTTTTATTCCATTATGAAATTATTATGGTAAAATTGTTTTATTCTGTTATGAATTTTATTATTCGTTGATAAATTTATATGTGTATGTGCTGAATTTATAAGAAATTACTGAGTTTCTAAAATCAAGTAGAAGTTACTGTCTTGTTTGTGGAATTAAATGATGCTAAATTAATACGGTTATTACAATATTGGTTTGAATAATTGCATGATTATTTCACCACAGATTGGTCTCATTTATGGTTACCAGTAAATGGTCATCCAGACAAGCTTAGAATTAATAGGGAACGTTATTTGAAGTACATGGTTATAGATCTAAACGACTCAAATGAACCTTTTACCCCTAGTGTGAATTCATTATCAATTCAAGGTATGAACACTTTATTTGGGAATTTTGTGACTAAAATATCTACTATTACAAACCCAAATCATCAATCTGAAATATTAGTCTGTACTCAGTCATCAACTTTTAAAAATGATGTAAATATTGTAGATGGTTGCGAGAATGATGAAATTTGGTCTCTATACTTTGTTGGGTCTAAATATCATGAAGGAGCTAGTGGTAGTTGTGTATTGATTGACCCCAAATGTAATAAGACATTCATTTCTTTTATATTAGAATTTGAGTTTACAAACAACATGGCAAAATATGAAGCTCTCCTGTAGAGACTCAAGAAGGACATAGACCTTAAGTTCCAAAGCTTGGTAGTATTTGGCGATTATGAAATTGTATTCAGAAAGGTGAAAAATGCTATTCATTTTTTATAACCTCACCTAAAGAACTACCAGATCGAGGTATGGAACTTAATTAATAAATTTCTCACTTTTAACATAAGTTCTATTCCTAGATCTAGTAATTCTTAAGCAAATTTGTTGGCAAATGTAGCATCAAAATTATTACCTACTGAAGGCTTCTCTCCTAATGGATTTTCTATTGAATTATTGTTCAGTCCATCAATCCTCGACAATATCACCAATTGGTAAGTGATTGACGATGATCAACAGATCATAAATTTCTGCATATGGAGGACACTTTCCAAGATGTTGTAATTGATGAAAACACTCACAATGAAAATATCCATGGTAACATCTTCTCCTCATTCTACTGAAACATCATCTGATTTGGTGAATTTTGTCCCTAAGTCCATCATTAGATTAGAAAAAAATTATGATTTACATGAAAAATTTAGGGGAGTGGTTAGCTGTAAAATGAATAGTTCCTCGCTATTATATGAAACTATAAATTTAGGAACACAAGATAACCCTCAGAACATTAATCTGGGCAAAGGGTTATCTCAACAAGAAATATCTTCATTCATTAAATTGTTTAAGTAATTTAAAGATGTATTTTCTTGGACATACGATGATTTGAAAACTTTTGATCCAAACATAATACAACATGTAATCCCCATGAAGCCCCAAACCCAACCATTTCAACAAAAACTTAGGAAAATTCATCCTAAAATAGAACTCACAGTAAAAAAAGGAAATGAATAAGCTATTAACAACAAAGATCATTTTTATGGTTTGACATACCGAATGGGTATCCAAATTCGTCTTGGTAAGAAAAAAGAATGGAGAAATACGGCTCTATGTCAATTTTAGTAACTTAAACCGAGCCTCTGATAAAGACAATTATCTCGTTCCTCCAATGGAACAAATCTTGCACCAATGGAACAAATCTTGCAACATGTATCTAGTTCTGAAAGGTTGTCCTTATTAGATGGTTTCTCGAGGTACAACCATGTCCTCATCTCTCCTTCATATCAGTTAAAAACCACATTCCACACCCCTTCAGGCACTTATGCCTATCAAAAAATGCCTTTTGGACTAATTAATGCCAGAGCCACTTTCCAAAGGGAAATGGATATTGATTTTCATGGCCTTATCAACCTTTCAGTTGTTTTATACCTATATGATGTCACTACCTTTTTGAAGAATAAAAGATATCACTTGTCACATCTCAGATTTGTATTAGAGCGTTGTCGTAAGTTTGGTATTTCATTAAACCCCAAGAAATCAATTTTTACAGTAGAGAAGGGAAGATTACTTGGATTTATAGTTTCAAAGTTTGGAATGATAAAAGACCCTGAATGAACTCAAGATATTTCCAATCATCTCCCACAATCCTCCAAAAAGGTAATGCAATTTTTTTTGGGTAAAATAAATTTTGTCAGACGTTTTGTTCCAAGCTTTTATGATATGGGTAGGCCTTTGCAAAACATGATAAAAATGGAAATTATTTTTAAATGGGGACCATAAGAAAACCTAGCTTTTAATTCCATTGGAAAATATATAACATAATCTCCCTCCTTGATGATTCTTGATTTCTCCAAAGACTTAACCCTTTATACTTTTGCATCAAACAGATCATACATTGTTGTACTTACCCAGAAAAACACTGACAATAATGAAATCCCCATTTCATTTATGAGTTCTTCCTTTAAAGGAGAATAATTAAATTATCCTATAGTTGATCAACAAGAATATGTTGTCTTTAAGAAAGTAAAACATTTTAGACCTTATCTTTTGAAATCCAGAATAAAATTTATTGTTCCTTACCCTGCAGTAAGAAATATGTTAGTTCAAAAAGAGCTTGGAGAAAAGAGTGCCAATTGGATGACCTCTCTTCAAGAATATGAACTCGAAATCATACCAGCACAAATTTTTAGAGGAAAAGGTCTTTGCAAAATGGTAGTTGACTCAGTTGAAATGCCTGATAAGGAACTAGCAGTACCAGATGAAACACTGCATCATAAAACATAAATCTATTGCACAAAAATTTTGCCTAATTATTGGTATAATGATATAAAGTTTTATTTTTTACACAGAACTACTCCTCGAAATCTCGATCCCAAAAACATAAGAGAATTAAGGCTCATATCTACACCTTTTCAATTAATTAATGATGTATTGTTCAGAAAGAATTTTGATGGTGTATTATTGTGTTTCCTAGAAATGGAAGAATCTGAAAAAGTGTTAGATGAGTTACATTATGCTGATGTCGGAGGCCATTTTGGTGGGGATACAACCACCCACAAAGTACTTAGAGTTAGGTACTATTGTCCTACATTATTTAAATATGCTCATGCTATGGCTCGCAAGTGTGTAACTTGTCACAAAGTTGTAGGACAAGTCACGAAGGATGCATTTCCTTTGTAGCATGTTACAGTAGACATGCCATTCCAGAAATGGGGACTAGATATCATAGGGACAATTAATCCCCCTTCTCAACAGCAACAAAAAGATATTCTCATGGCAATAGATTATTTTACAAGGTGGTCTGAAGCTTTACCTTTAAGAGTAGTAAACATTGTTGAGGAAAATATATGAAATAATCTTACTCAAGCATTTTTAGACTCTTCTTGGCTAAATAAAAGTAGAAGGGAATATCACCCTATGTTTATAGCCAACAAAAATAACATCATAACTCACAAGTATTAATTACGAGTGCTTAGGCTAGTCTTTTATCAAAAACAACTTGCTGGAAATTTACTATTTATGTTATTTTCTGAACATATCAGTTGTTGAAATGAATGTAAAGATAGAACTAAAGTAACCAAGATGATAATGAGAAATATGAGACATAAAACAATCCTTTATTTCATTTAAATTCACCAAAGAGTCATTTTCTTTACAAAATCTCATGCAGAAATTTTGGACCAAAGTCAAACTTAGACATCCCTGATGGAACATACAAAAGGACCTAACTGAACTCTAAAAGTTGGATCATCTTTCCACAGATTGCTTCCCACTCGAATCTGCACAATATCCTTTGTCATTCATGAAAATTAATTCACAAATGGACAAGTCTACACAAACTATCAAAGATAGGTCAACGCCTCTAAAAAATAAGTGTTTGAATGATGTGTTTCAACCCTGAATATTGTTGTCTACAATAAGACCTTGCTATCATAAAAGATAATTAGGCTTGTGATGAATAAATGGATGAATGAAAACTGAACTATCTTAGCATAAACTCAAATACCAAACCTTAGTATGCTTATGTTCCTACCCTCCTCTTGTTCCCCCCTTTCCTTTTTCTTTTAAACAATTTAGAATTGGTTGAAGTAGTTAAACCAACTCAATAGTTAAGTTAATTAAAAGACCCAACCAACTTTTAGTTAGGGGGGAAGTAATAATCATAATAAAGGTCATAAATAAATAATAACTAGTAGGTGGGACCCCTTGTGACTCCCTTTAGCTCATAATAATCATAATATAACCATTAGTTAAGTAAAACATACCTCCTTGTGTCTCCCATCCACATATTCACATTTGACAATTTAGCTTTTGACATTTGAAATTATTTTCAAAAATATTACTCATGCAACCAAAAATAAAACATGTTGTCCAAAGTTCCTTTCAGTCAACTATAATCAAGAATTGATAAAAACAAAAACTCAAAAACCATATTTCCCACTCTGACATGCAATCTTTCCTTGATTGTTGTTGTCACCCTTCGATTTGCCTGGATTTTCCTTTGGCTATGCTGTGACTTTAGGCCTAATATCGTTGATCACGTGGGAACAATCAACCCTCAAATGCATCTGGGAAGACACAGATTTGTTAGAGCCATTGGAGGGTGAGGAAGGGGAAGCAGTGGATTTTCCTTTGTTAAGGGCATGGTAGGCCTCAGTTTTCAATCTCTTGCTAGCATGGGAGGATTTCACTGGCAAGTGTTCAAGGGAAACTTGGACAATGGGGTTAATAGGCAGAGGAGCAGGCAAGGACAAATTGGGCCAGTCACAACGTTGGGATACTCTGGGGTGGGCAATCTTCTGCCATCCATCATTTTTAGGAACCTCGGGTTGCAATGAGATGTGAGGAGGTACAGGGATACTAGGGGCTTGTGGGACTTGGAAAGGAGGCCTTTTAGGCCTAGGTTGGACCACTCCCTGCCCAATCCAGTTGAAAAATCCATTTTGAAAAAAATTGCAAGGCTCTTGTGAGTCAGCATCAAAATGTATGGAGAACCATGGCCTTCTTGGGCCTCTGTTACAATTACTTCTCCCTCTATTTCCTTGGCCATGGCTACCTCGGCTGAAAAATCCCATTACTTCATACATGATTGATTAGAAAATATTCTTTGAATAACCATACATGACAACTCTTAAAATATGAAATAGATTTGGATCAACAATGTATCAGACTCATGCAATACAATCCATACAAATTGTTTTATTGTTTATCAGTGAGCAGCGGGTGAATAAAGGGTCTTGCGATATGTGAGGGGTTTGTATTGAGCAAAACATGATATGATGAGGGGGGCGGGGGATGATTATTTCTCAAATACAACAAAAATCAACTGCAAATTTGATTCAGGAGCATCGCCAACATCAGGCGAGCCAGCGTGGAGACACCGGACAGCTGGACAAGCCCAGCGAAAATTTTAAATTTCTCTTGGATTTGATGCACGAACATAAATGTGGAAATTTAATGAAGCGCACTTGTAAAATGTAAACGGACCTTGAGCGAATTTCTCTTGTCCTTAGTAGGGAGAAGGCATTTATAGTAGTTAATGCAAGTAGGTAGAATTGAATGTGTAGATTAGACAGTTTTAGAGCGCAAGGGGGAAACGGGATATAGACAACCTCATTGTGTATTGTAATGTAGAATAAGCAGCATTGGAGAGAGAGCATAGAAGAGAAGCAAATAGTTGTGTAAGAACACCCATGTACAGATATTTGGATTAATAGAAAGAGTTGATTCAAATTCATGGTTTCGTGTTTGTTCTCTGTGTATTGATGTTGAATGATATGCTCATGAACATTTGCTTCCTGTTATACATTTGCTTTATATGATGTGTATATGATTTCATGTTTTGAGTTGAAGTCTCAAAGGAAGTAGGAATGAGTTTCAATTGTTTCTCTATCTGAACAAGGGTTCCTGCAAGGAGTGCAGTCGAATTGTCTACAAGGAGTGCGTTGACAAAGGGTTCAGATAGGGTAGTTTTTGTTCTCGTTCATTCAGAAGTGTAGTTAGGCATAAGAGTCGTTCAAGGAGTGCGTAGGCCGAGTGAAACCTCAGGGTTGCGAACCTGAGTAAAGTAGTTAGGGACTGTTGCTGCAGGTGTGTGCAGGGTCGAAGGAAATTCAACACTTAGAAGTGTCTGAAGGTTGCCGCAAGGAGTGCGTGCAAGAGTCTTTTCTAAGACTCGGAGTTATAAGGAAGCTCAGGAAGGATAAAGCCTTATAATCGCTGAAAGGGTTGCACAGAAGTTGTACCTGGAAGAATTTAAGAAGGCATCGTAAGTTTATGCCACAGGTGGACAAGTTTGTGGAGGAACACTTAGTCATTCACAGAAATCGCCAAGGAGGAACAGACGGTCGGAATTCTCTGAGGAGAATTCATGAATTTTCATGGGCCATTAGATCTCATGGAGAAGCAAGGGAGTTACCGAGAGTATTCCTAAGGGTTCTAAGCTAAGGAGGAGAAGGACCGTAGATCTGAGCCACAAGGGCTGTTGGATTTTCGCGTGGAATTCTATATCGGGGTTTCATGGGTGGAAGTCCCATAAACTTTGCAACGGGAATTGCGAAATCACGAAACATGATATCCTGAAAGCCAAGAGGATTTGAGTGGGCCACAGAGGAGTCAGCGAGCAGACAGGTGGCACACCATTTCGAAGTTTCATAAGGTGAAATCCTGAACTCATTGCATTAGGATTTGCGATATTGTGAACTCCGAAGTGCCGATGAAGTGAAGTAGCATTGAAAGGTCAAAGCTCACGAGTGTATCGGAGTTTCAGAAAATTGGGATTCGGGAGTCAAAGAGAAAAGTTTCTCGACATCACGATCACCGAAATCATGATAGAGAAAATCTCGAAAGGAAAAGGGAAAGGTCAGCGTTGACTGTTTCGGGTTTCGAGGATTCGAGAGACCAACACTTGACCACTGGATTCGCGAAGTTGCGAAGTCGGATCTCCCAAGTGTAAAGAGGGGATCCCGTGAGATTTGTTGTGGGTGCAGATTTATCGATAGGGAAATAGAAGATTTGTTTAGAGTTCTTCGGGCTAGTGGTAAAGGAAAGATCTTGTGTTGACATGGACCTTCTGACCCACGGGTTGTGGAGGGAGCGTGCGTCGGCATTAGTTTTGGTATCAGAGCACAGAAAGGTTCTTTTCTTTCTGTAGGAGAGAAAAAGACGAATTCACCATGCCACCAAGGAGAAGGGACAAGCAAACACCCGATCCACCAGAGGATAGGGAAATGCCGAGAAGAAGAGGCAGGTAGATGACAGATCCAGCCATGGAGAGAGAGATGCGTGATCTATGAGCTAGACTCGAAGACATGGAGACAGCGCAAAGAGACAAAGTCAGTGCTGGGGATCTCAGTGATTCTGAGAGTGAAGTTGAGGTTGAACATGAAGAAGAAGTTGCAGCCGAAGATGCATCAAACGAACATTTGATCAGAGCTATTGCAAGAATGGGTGCAAGGGCAAAAATGGACATTCTAGTTTATGAGGGAAACTTGGATGCAGAGGAGCTTCTAGACTGGATTAGAGCTCTAGACACATACTTTGACTATGAAGATGTCGAAGAGGACAAGAAGGTCAAGCATGTTGTCACAAGATTGAAGGGACACACAACATTGTGGTGGGATGAACTACAAGCTGACAGACGCTACAAATGCAAGCAGAAAATCAAGAGTTGGGACAAAATGATCGCGAAGCTGAAGGTGAAATTCATCCCCAGAGATTATCAAATTACTTTGTTCAGAAGAATGTAGAACCTGAGACAGAAGCTAATGACAGTGAAAGAATACACTGAAGAATTCTATAAGCTGAACATCAGGGCAGGTCATTGGGAGAGCAATGATGAAAAAGTTTCCAGATATATGAATGGCCTGAGATATGATATCCAAGATGAGATGAGCATGGTAACCATCTGAACGGTGGAAGATGCTTATTAGATGGCTCTAAAAGCAGAAGAGAAGCTGAGCCAAAAGCAGAGTCAAAGAGACCGAGGCAGAAGTCAGCCCAGAGACAAATTTGCCCAGGATAAATATCAGAAGCCCAAGGAAGATTGGAAGAAGCCTCAGACTCGAACTAAGAGAGGTGGAACCTCACAGAGAGGGCCGCATATTGAGAAGAGAGGAGATTATGCTGACAATAACACTTTTCCTCATACTAGAGGTAGAGGAAGAGGAAGAGGTGGAGTAATAACATGCTTCACATGTGGAAAGAATGGGCACAAGTCTTACGAGTGTCCAGAAAAGAAGAAAGAAGGGAGAGAAGTTCACATTGCCGAGGCATAGAGGCGGGACGTTGAGGCAAAAGACGCTGAAGGTGGAAGATCGTTGATGATGCAAAAAGTTCTCTTAACACCAGAGAAGGAGGTGGAGAGTTTAGTCCAAAGGACCAGACTTTTCAGGACTACTTGCAAGACCAAGGACAGGGTATGCAAGGTTATTGTGGACAGTGGTAGCACGGATAATCTCGTTTCTACGGAGATGGTAGAAAAACTGGAGCTGGAAACGACTAATCATCCAAGCCCATACAGAGTTTCGTGGCTACAAAAAGGACACCAGGTAACTGTCACTAAACAATGTTTAGTTGAATTCAAGATAGGAGGATATAATGATAAGATATTATGTGATGTCATTCCTATGGATGTTTGTCATCTATTGCTGGGTAGACCATGGCAATATGATAGAAATGTGATTCATGATGGGAGAATGAACACATACACCCTAGAGAAGAGTGGGAGGACTCACATGTTGCTTCCAATCAAGGATAAAGAGGTGAAACCAGAAGTAAGCCACACTGTGCTTCTCAGGAGTGGGAACGAACTTCTTATAGAGGTTAAGAAGAAGGAAGAACTGCAATTCATTATGGTTAGAAAACCAAAGATTGTTTTGACCAGCACAAGAATGGATGATTTACCAGAAGAAGTTCAGGAACTACTTGAAGAGTTCGCTGATATAGTAGTGGACGAACTACCTCGTTCATTGCCACCGATCAGAAGTGAGTCATCACATTGATATCATACCAGGAGCCAGTTTTCCAAACAAAGTCGCATACAGATTGACACCGCAAGAGAATGAAGAGGTTAAGAGGCAAGTCCAGTATTTGTTGGACAAAGGATTAGTCAGGGAAATCTTGAGTCCATGTGTTGTTCCAACAGTACTCAGTCCGAAGAAAGACAGAGGCTGGAGGATGTGTACTGAATCAAGGGCAATTAACAAGATAACCATCAGGTACAGATTTCCATTACCAAGGATGGATGATCTGATGGATTGCTTGAGTGGAGCAAAGTATTTTTCAAAGATTGACTTGAAAAGTGGTTATCACCAGATCCGCATGAGAGAAGGTGATGAGTGGAAGACAGAATTCAAAACCAACGAAGGGTTGTATGAATGTCTTGTTATGATGTTTGGCTTAACAAATGCACCGAGTACCTTCATGAGGCTGATGAACGAATTCCTGAGGGAGTTCATCGGAAAATTTGTCATTGTGTATTTAGATGACATACTGGTTTTCAGTAAAATAGTGGTAGAGCATCTGAAGCATTTGGCTACAATGATGCAGAGATTACAGCAGGAGAAGCTATTGATAAACATGAAGAAATCCTCATTCATGAAGACAGAGCTCATTTACTTGGGGTTTGTTATTTCTACAGATGAGTTGAGGATGGATCCAGATAAGGTGGAGGTAATCAATAATTGTCCATCACCGAAGAATGTTTTTGAGGTGAGAATTTTTCACGGATTGGCTATTTTCTATCGAAAATTCATCAGGAATTTCAGTGGAATTAGTGCAGCAATGATGGACACAGTGAAGACAAGACACAAGTCTTTTCACTGGACAAAAGAAGCTGAGAAGATTTTTAATCTGTTGAAGAGGAAGATCACGGAACAACCAGTTTTGGTGTTGCCGGATTTTCGAAAGACATTTCAGGTGAAATGGGATGCAAGCAGATTTGCAATCAGGGCAGTCTTAAGTCAAGATGACAGGCCAATAGCATACTTCAGTGAGAGGCTGAATGAAGCGAAAGTGAAGTACTCCACTTATGATAAGGAGTTTTATGCTATCATTCAGGCATTGAAGAAATGGAGACATTACTTGATCCCGAAGGAGTTTGTCTTATATAGCGACAATCATGCATTGCAGTTCCTGACTCAATAGGAAAATTTGAATTAGAGACATGTTAAATGGGTTGAGTATATGCAGAATTTCAATTTTGTGATTAAACATATTTCAGGTACTGCTAACAAAGTTGTTGATGCTTTGAGCAGGAAGTGTTTGTTGTTGCAGGAGTTCAGAGTCAAAACGTTGGGTTTTGATGATCTCAGGAACATGTACACAGTTGATCGGGATTTTAAGGAGGCATATGAAGAAAATGAGAATCCAATTCTCAGAGACATAAGCCAATGGGTAGAATACATGATCTAGGAAGGATTATTGTTGAAAGGTAATCGACTGTGTATTCTGAAATGCTTCATGAGGGAGAATTTGCTAAAGGAGAAACACAGTGGAGGATTGGCAGGGAACTTTGTTCATGACAAGACGTTCGCAAAGCTGAATGAGTCATATTTTTGGCCGGGAATGTGAGTAGACATCAAGAGATTCGTAGACAGATGCAGAATTTGCCAGCATTCGAAGGGAATGAAGCATAATGCGGGTTTCTATCAACCATTTCCCATACCAGAGAGGTCGTGGGATGCAATCAGCATGGATTTTGTATTGGGGTTGCCAAGAACACAAAGAGGACTTGAATCTCCCTTTGTGGTGGTGGATAGGTTTTCCAAGATGGCACACTTCGTTCCATGTCAGAAAACCAGTGACGCAACTCACATTGCGAATCTATTTTTCAAAGAAGTCATTCCACTTCATGGCTTACCAAGAAGCATAGTTTCAGATCGAGACACAAAATTCATAGGGCACTTTTGGAGGACCTTATGGAAGAAGTTTGGAACTAACTTGTCATTTAGTTCGGTTTATCATCCTCAGACGGATGGACAGACAGAAGTGGTGAATAGAAGTCTGGGAGACTTGCTGAGAAGCTTGGTGACAAAACACCACATCCAGTGGGACAACATATTACCACAGGCAGAGTTTGCTTATAATGACTCGGTTAGCAGAAGCACAGGGCAGAGTCCATTTCAGATTGTCTATGGCATGTAACCAAAGGGAATTTCTAAATTGAGGGATTCATAAAAAACTGTGACTAGGAGCGCTAGTGCAGAAGAATTTGTAGAGGCGATGAAGGAACTTCACAGCCAGGTGAAGGAGCGATTGCAGAATTCAAGCCAGGAGTATAAGCGTAGAGAAGATCATCACAAGAGACAACTTCAATTCGAGGTTGGTGACTTGATTCTAGCACATTTAAGAAAAAAAAGGTTCCCGAGAGGAACATATAATAAGCTGAAGATGAAGAAAATCGGGCCATGTAAGGTCTTAAAGAAGTTTGGGGCAAATTCTTATGAGATTGAGTTACCCGATGGGATCGAAATTTCTCCGATATTCAACATCTCAGATTTGTACCCATATAAAGATGAGGAAGCAGGGACTAAAAATGAACAACCAGTAATCCAGTGGACAAAGCAGATGCCAATTGCAGATAAACCATAGATGGAGTGCATACTGGACAAGAGGGTCAGTAAAAAGACCAGGCGAAAGCAATACTTTGAATATTTGGTCAAGTGGAAGGGCCATCTAGTTGAAGATGCCAGCTGGGAGACTGAAGAAGAGATACAGAAGCATGGATAGACCGTGCGCAAGCTCGTGGAAAGGAGCCCATGAAAAGTTTCAAGCGAGGGAGTATGATGCAGGAGCATCACCAACATCAAGCGAGCCAGCGCAAAGACACTGGATAGCTGGACAAGCCCAGCAAAAATATTGAATTTCTCTTGGATTTGATGTGCGAACATAAATGTGGAAATTTAATGAAGCACGCTTGTAAAATGTAAACAGACCTTGAGCGAATTTCTCTCGTCCTTAGTAGGGAGAAACCATTTATAGTAGTTAATGCGACTAGGTAGAATTGAATGTGTAGATTAGACAGTTTTAGAGTGCAAAGGGGAAACGGGATATAGACACCCTCATTGTGTATTGTAATATAGAATAAGCAACATTGGAGAGAGAGCATAGAAGAGAAGCAGAGAGTTGTGTAAGAACACCCATGTACAGATATTTGGATTAATAGAATGAGTTGATTCAAATTCATGGTTTTGTGTTTGTTCTCTGTGTACTGATGTTGAATGATATGCTCATGAACGTTTTCTTCTTGTTATACATTTGCTTTATATGTTGTGTATATGATTTCATGTTTTGAGTTGAAGTCTCAAAGGAAGTAGGAATGAGTTTCAGTTGTTTCTCTATCTGAACAAGGGTTCCTGCAAGGAATGCAGTCGAATTGTTCGCAAGGAGTGCGTTGACAAAGGGTTCAGATAGGGTATCTTTTGTTCTCGTTCATTCAGAAGTGAAGTTAGCCATAAGAGTCGTGCAAGGAGTGCGCAGGCCGAGCGAAACCTTAGGGTTGCGAACCTGAGTAAAGTATTTAGGGACTGCTGCTATAGGTGTGTGTAGGGTCAAAGGAAATTCAGCACTTGGAAGTGTCTAAAGGTTGCCGCAAGGAGTGCATGCAAGAGTCTTTTCTAAGACTCAGAGTTATAAGGAAGCTCAGGAAGTATAAAGCCTTATAATCGCTGAAAGGGTTGCACAGAAGTTGTACCTAGAAGAATTTAAGAAGGCGTCATAAGTTTGCGCCACAGGTGGACAAGTTTGTGGAGGAACACTTAGTCATTCACAGAAATCGCCAAGGAGGAACGAATGGTCAGAATTCTCTGAGGAGAATTCACAAATTTCCATGGGTCGTTAGATCTCACGGAGAAGCAAGGGAGTTACCGCGAGTATTCCTAAGGGTTCTAAGCTCAGGAGGATAAGGACCGTAGATCCGAGCCACAAGGGTCGTTGGATTTTCGCGTGGAATTCTATATCATGGTTTCGTGGGTGGAAGTCCCATAAAATTTGCAATGGGAATCGCGAAATCATGAAATGCGATATCCCGAAAGCCAAGAGGATTTGGGTGGGCCAGGGAGGAGTCAGCGAGCGGACAGGTGGCACACCATTTTGGAGTTTCATAGGGTGATGTCCCGAACTCATTGCATCAGGATTCGCGATATTGCGAACTCTGAAGTGCCGATGAAGTGAAGTAGCGTTGAAAAGTCAAAGCTCACAAGTGTATCGGAGTTTCAGCAAATTGGGATTCGGGAGTCGAAGAGACAAGTTTCTCGACATCGCAATCACCAAAATCATGATAGAGAAAATCCCGAAAGGAAAAGGGAAAGGTCAGTGTTGACTGTTTCGGGTTTCGGGGATTCAAGAGACCAACGCTTGACCACTGGATTCACGAAGTTGCGAAGTCTGATCTCCCAAGTGTAAAGAGGGGATCCCGTGAGAGTTGTTGTGGGTGCAGATTTCCCGATAGGGAAATAGAAGATCCATTTAGAGTTCTTCGGGCTAGTGGTAGAGGAAAGATCTTGTGTTGACATGGACCTTCCGACCTGTGGGTTGTGGAGGGAGAATGTGTCTCCATCAAAATCAAAGAAAACATCATTGTAGTTCAACCAAGACATTGGTACTGCAAACTACTTCAACACAAAATTTTCTTGACTATAATCAATTTTAGAACAGGGAGTGAAAAATAGATGTGGGAAGGTGATGGGATTGTAATTAACGAAAAATGAAATAATGGTGGGGAATGAGAGTGGTTACTGTTCACAAAATTAATCAAGTAATCCATATATTCATTATGTTAAAAGGAGATTCACCAACCAAACGATCATAACAATCACTGTGTATTAGCTAGTTCACTGCTCATAGTAAAATTTCTAAGACAATTCCATCAATAAGATAGTATGCATTCCACAAGATATGTAAGGAGTTTTGTTATTCTTATTTATAACAATTCTCAAATGTGTAATAGTAATTATTTCCACTTTGTTAGTCATCAAAACAACCACTGCCCACACATTTCTTAAATCATCAAATACGCCCAAAGTCGTGTTTCAAAAATTGCAGTGAAGTTATACTGTCATTGTAATCGGGCTTATGTTTTAAAATGCGTGACAATCCTTAAGCATACATAATGGAAGTCAACTAAATAATCTATATTAAAATTCCATAAAACCCAGATCGTCAATTAAACAGATAGACAATAGCCACCATTCCAACACATGCTATGCACAGAATAATTCAAGTATGCAAGTGTAATTTTGTCACTGTACAAGCCCAATTCAATGTGACTCTAACATTTTGGGATGTCCATCATGATGAGGTATCAACAACATGCCTATCTTCATAAAAAAAATAATCGAAATGCAAACAAGTCATGCTTAAACTCTATGACTATCTCTGAGTGTGGAAACCAAAACATCCATATTATACATAGTGGGTAGCCACCCAAAAACACCACGATGCAACATTTCCATTTTAGATTTATACACACATGGTCATAGTATTAACTTAACCCATCGTGTCGAGCTATCAATCTAACACAATATTGCTTCAAATTAATCAAATTGCAACCAACCATACTGTGTAAAACTCGGGCTTATGTAATCACATAATTGTAATTCATACAGTGGATGGATTTTCTATAGTCATCCAGGTTGCAATAACCATTTAGCCCCAAAAGAACACATATTACAATGATCATTTATTCATTGTGTAGAAACACCACACACACAAATGCAACATGCACGAGCATCATTAATCCTTACTGCAAAAATACCAATGCCAAGCTAAACATCCAAATCATCCTTAGTGCAAAAATATTGTGACTTTGTATCAACCAAACAACCAATCATGTTGTGGAAACCACTCATCGACATGGAGCGAGGTTGTGAAATTATTAAAAAAAAACAATACTGAGTTATCAAACAAGGAAAGCGATTATGTATATGGACTGCCGAATCAACAATGCAGGGTTATTCATTTTAATAACACAGACAATGACTATATATCAATCTAGGACGATCACCATATGACCAACTAGGTGTGTTTGTACCCAGTTTTGTCGAAAATACACAACCATCCAACAATAACCAAGTAGTAAACCCAATAGGCATGATGATCTTCTCTATCAACCCTCAGAATTGTGGAGTTAAGGGTTTGCACTATGACCAACACAGGAAAATCTAGAGCTAAGTCCCTTCAATGGTGAAAACATCTAATACCAACTGTGCATACACAGAGAGAAGCACGACCTATTTTTGGATAGGTAACAAATCCCGTGACAGGAGGGCTCTAATAGAGGAGCGAGGCTCCAACTCGACCAATAATGATACTTAACACACGGAGGGTATAACTCTCGTCGCTCTCAATCAAACAACCAAAATGTTGAAGTGAAGATAGGGTTGATAAAGAACAAAATAACCCACTATGTAACCTTTAGTGGTGGAAACAAACCAATTCTCAAGACACAGTGAGAAAGAGAGATTTCAACCATTAAACCCTATAAAATCCAGAGACTGGACATAGCGATACGAATGCGTGAGGATACCAACCACCCCAGATAAAACAAAAACCCTCCAACCAAACCAACAAAGGTAACATAGAGCCCTTATGGCTGCTAAGACCCAGGATGGCCCAATACACTATAACTTCATATGTTATCACAGAGAAAGCCAACAACAATTCATTCCAAAATCACAATTTTACGCAGTTGCGGTACTTAAGGAAAACACAATCCATACATTCAAGCCAATTTCCATTTTATAAATAGAGCAGACTCATGGATGGACGAAAAAATACATACCTGTGATCGAAG
Organism: Picea engelmannii; assembly: GCA_009831015.1. Taxonomy (NCBI): domain Eukaryota; kingdom Viridiplantae; phylum Streptophyta; class Pinopsida; order Pinales; family Pinaceae; genus Picea; species Picea engelmannii. The sequence continues at coordinate 51,226 of ML786541.1, read as the reverse complement.
CACCTTAAAACGTGATATGGTCAAGCAGTTCCTCTCTTCTAGGAAATCAGAGCATAACCACAGCAACAAGGATGAACAATAGCCTGATTAGGGTGGTGTCTAGTGAAGGAGTAAAGGTGGCGTGCAGTAAATGCACGTCGCCTCCATTCATAGTCCATTAACTTCTTAGTACATGCCAACAAGACTTTCATTTACACCATTAATCACATGATGTATCGAAACCATCACCCATCAAACACACGACCATATCATACTCTTAACTTATGCCACAACACAAATCAACCATGTTCCATATAACAAAACAAATCGCATAAGCATTAGCAACTCTCACCTTGTCAAATGCACCACCCACATCTTATCTGACCATATGCATAGTAACCATATGACTCAATAAAATCGCATAACCATTTAATTTCTAGCTAGGATTTAACCATAATCATTTTAATATTTCATGGGCATAGTATAGTATATAGGATAGTTTAAATTCTTCCCTTTGCATTTGTTGCATTGTTTCTCATTTCTTTCCAGTTGCTTGCATGTGTCATTGTTTTTTCCAACTGCCTTTTATGTATTATTACTAACATGTTTGTTGTGTAGGTGTCCCAAGAAAAGATAGTAGTGGTACAAATGAATAACATAGGCCGTAGTAACATAATAACCAATACTTAATAATTCCAATCCATAGCTAATAAAAACAAGATTCTCATCAACCATGTAAGCAGTGTCGAACATGAGCACAAAAATCAAATAAGTGCCACACCTGATCTCCAATCTACAAGGGGGTCCCACCTACTAATATTATTTATCTTTTATAGTAATAGGCTTTCACAACACTTTGTGGGAAAAACTTCGTTGACAATTTCAGTCGTCAACAAACACTAATCAAGTAATTTCATTCTTAAATTCTCATATCATCACACGGTTTGGGATACCTAAATGTTTAGTTTTCGACAATGCTTCTTACGTTTCTTCCTTGGACATGAATGTTTATGCTTTATATAATGGAATTAATTTAAAATACTATGCTAGTTACTATCCTCAAGGAAATGGCTTGGCTGAGTCAACAAACAAAAATATGATTAAAATAATGAAAACAACAATGTCAAATAATCACAAAAATTAGCACAATGCATTATATAACGCATTGTGGGTTGATAGGGTCACCCCAAAAGCATCCATCGGTAATTTTCCTTTCTCCCTCATGTACGGAATATAATATATCCTTCCTTCCCATGTCTTGCTCCCATCACTTCAATTAGCTCAGAATATTCAAGAGGAATAATGTCCTCCTTTAGAAAATTGAATAAATGATTTACTTAAATTGGAAGAAATCAGGAAACAAGACAAACAAAAACTGGATCAACATCAATAAATTGTTAAAAACTGGTTTGACACAAGTTCATCCTCTAGTAGAAACTTCAATGCAGGAGATTTGGTCCTCAAGTAGGATAAAGCACATGAGGACAAAGGGGAACACACCAAGTTTCAAAATCTATGGTTGGGACCATTTTTTATTACAGAAAAATTGGGTCCTAGCCCCTTTCATCTGCAAAACATGGAGGGGAATATATACACTTTCTTGGTGAATGACCAAACTCTCAAGAAGTATTTCTCTTGATCAAAATGATACCTAACCCCCTGTAAATATCCCAAGTTTTGTATAGTTTGTTTTTTTTATTATTGTGTTGTTTCTTTCTTTATTTTCTATTTGATTGAATTATTTCTGACTTACAAACTATTCTTGAAGAGAATTTTTATCATCAGACTTATGATTTGATGTAATTTTAAAATAGTTCAAACATTTTAAATACTAAGACTTAACCTAGATAATTGGTTTATGAGAGAGTTAAGCTAGAATTTCTTTGCCAAAATATTATTCCTGAAATTTTGTCATGATCTTTGGGATGTACGATTATCTTTAAACTTTTTACATCATCCCAGTTCTAAACAGATCACCTCAAAGCACTTCCCCAATCTCTAGATGTTTTCTTGAGTGAAATATACACATCTAAACCATGATATAACTACCATTTCTAAAGAAAAATAACAGTGGTCAGTCATATACCTACCTAATTATCAATCTCCAGTATCACTCTGCCCTCTTTTTCATTTGAAATCTCCAAATTCTATCATTGTAAATGACTAAGGATGGTTGGAAGCACTTTAATGTGTGTGAAATGTGTGTAAACCCATTGGGGCACTGAACATGCCTGTTGTTAGCAGGTAAATGTGCACATGATACAAAGAAAACTTCGTTGGGGTACTGAACAAGCTTCCTGGAAGAAAAGTAATGTCAGGTTCGAGATACGTCGGATATGTTTTTATAAGTTGATCATATATTAAAAACTTTATATCATGGATAGAAAATTTTTGGATGGGATTAAAGTACTTGAGTGGGTTAAATGACATCCCTGTCGAGGCTATGAATGCCTAATGGAAGCAGTGTCTCTATCAATGGTATTGAAGTTACCTTTATAAATATCATTACCTATTTGATCGAAACTAATCTTCAGGTTATAATCATCTATTAAAGCACTTCTTTTATTAGTACGATTGTGCTAATATTTTTCTAAGCTAATCTTAATATTTTTAATCTTAAAGTGAGATTTGTTTCAAGGCAACTTAAAATGTTATCCAAGTCTTATTTTTCCCTAACGTGAAAGTTTGATGATACAGAGATAAATGCTTCACCCAGTGGGTCTCCATTGTTGGCAACCCAACTACCATCTCGTTTATTCGATTTTTTGAAACACAAAAAAATGCAAAGAGATTTTTTGTATCCACTTCATAGCATGTATATACGCTAGATTGATTGTTTTTGGTGATTACTTTTGTTGATCAGTTGTGTTTGATTTTTTTCATAGATAGTTATATCATTTTTATCCATTTCAATTTCATGACTGGAAAGAATTAAATTAAAATCCTTTTACAAGGTCATTGACTGAACCCTTGGAGTGTTATCCCTGTGTATAAGTGGAAAAGCTATTTGTTTTAATTGGAAATATAAAATAATAAGGTTTAGAAAATGATCCATTGGTGGCTACACAACCATGTTAAAATTTGTAAAAAAACAATTCATAACTTAGGGTAAAAACCAACCCGACATGGTGTTTATCTAATTCTGTTATTAAGCCAAACTTCAGAGTTTTAACACATTTTTATCCTTAGCAAATTTTGGTTATGCGTTTTCCCCACCATATCATCTAAATTATATAATTTTATAGTTTTCATTGTCTTGTCAACTCATGACATGGTGTACTGTCCATTCAATGAATTGATCAACTCATTGTCATGTTCATCATAACTGCGTTCATGTATCGATGTTTCATTTTCAAGATAGTCCTTCATGACCAGAGAATAGTTTTTAGAGGATGAAGTTGGTTTAATTTTTATGTCCTCTGGTTCTTGGTGGTTAATAAAACATAGGAGTGGGAAATCATGGTAGTATCTCTTCAAACCCTTATTTTTCGTTTCACCGCTAGCTATGTGAATTAAGGTTTTTATAGTTTTGTGTTTGTTCAAGCACAATATTCTTCATTTTTTGTTTTTTGGTACATAGTTCACAAGATAATGGCCCCATTGGTTAGACTGGAGCTAAAGGGATCACAAGCATTGTTATCTCATGATGATGTTCTGGATGACTTGGTCCAATCTAGTTGGATAAAATTTATTCAGTCATTTGAGGGTTTCCATTTAGAGGTTGCACAGACTTTTGCTAAAATGTTCGATGGAACCAAATCCAATATAGGTGACATTCAGGTGCAGGTAAGTGAAGAATCTATATTCGAGGCAACTGGTATATCAAAGAAAGGTGATCGATGGTTTAAGAATATGAAAATAGCTGACATTCTGTGGCATTCTCTGTTGATGTCTAAGAAGTCATGTTACAATGTGAAAGGTATGCCTATACAGTTATTTAAAACCTGCTAGCATGGTTTATTATTGGTTATAAAACAATTTATTACTTATGAAGGGCATTATGGGTTGGTATTATTGTTTCACATATGATTGATAATGATTTTCCAAGGGTTCAAGTTGAATTTAACATTCTATTTTCTCAAGAGCCTATGAAAAATGTCTAAGTTATATCAGAAGCCAAACCGTAACCCCATCATGGTTTGATTAAAATTTTAGTAAATTTCCAATTGGTGAACATAGGGGATACCTGGCAAATTTTTCTTTTAAGGAATGGGTTTATTCCTTCTCAAATTGATCTTGATTCCCATTTAACTCATGGTATTGAAGAACTTGTCTTTCCAAATCTTTTGACTCACTCTATCCAATATTTCTGAGTTGAGGTTCAAATCCCAAAAGAGTCTATCTTTTAAACCAGTGTTTCGACCAAGTTCCCTCCTGTAACCGAAATCACTTCTAAAAAACGTGAATTTATTCCAAAGAGATCTTTGGAAGAAATCCTTAGTCATTTGAGGAGCAGGTCACCAAAATTCCTTGGTCATTCACAACCTCAGAATTTAGTGGTTAACAACAAAATTAAAAGAAAGGGGAAACAAATTAAACAATATGCTTGTGACATGGATTTTAAAAATAAAAGGAGTGGCCATATTTGGTTGAGAATGACAAGAAACAAATGTCAAAATCAAGGAAAACCCATTCCAACAATAGTAATAGAAGACATGAGGTTTTTCTTAGATGTAAGCTTGGATTCCACTAGAGATGGTTCACCACAATATGATTTCGTTTTGAATATCCCTTCCTTTCTTTGGGAACCTGAAGGATTTACAGGAATATAGAATGATTTGAAAACGATGATAGCACAGGGGAAAGCTCTAAACTCATACCACAAGAATCCTCTATCAAATCTGGAACATGTATATTGCGAGGAGTGATTCACATGGATTCAAATATATTATCAGGACATACCATACTTGCAAGCACGTCTTAACCAGGTGTTGGCTTGAAATAGAGATTTGGAAAGAGAAAATTGGGATTTGAGACCTGATATGCAACAAACACCTCCTCAGGCGAACAAGATATCCAAGAAATCTGGGGACATCATTATTAAACACTCAACTAATGTCAATGATATTATGAGTTTGAAAATGCATGATTCCTCTTTTTCGAATGTTTGAATTGGTAAACAAATTTTTAGTTGGTTTTATTGATTTGATTTGTTTGTTAGAACATAATTTATTTTCAATTTTTTTAGACTAGCTACAAAATCGTAGATTCTATAGCTTGTCTAGAATTAGTTTACGAGAATTTCTTCTAATTAAATTTTATTTTTATTCTTTTCGGGTCTTAACAAGGAGTGAATTTGAAGTATTGCTAGAACAATGAATTATCATGAGATGTTTCTAGTTTGAAAATTGTTTCTTTTTCAAACAGTATAGAAAATAGTTTTATTGGTGTAACTACTCTTGAAAAAATACCATGAGACTATTGTTACAAACCTAAATTAAGGATTTGATTTGGAAAAAAATTATTTTTGAATATTTGTCTCTATCTTTTGGATATGCGAAATAGATCGCTGGTATGTTTTAAATACTCATACTTTCCTAGATACTAAACATGGTGAATATTTTGGGAACTTGGACTACATTCATTTTTTATTTTGAAAGATAGGATCATACTTAACTATGGCTTTCGAACTGTGAGTTAAGAATCTTCATTTATATCAGAATATCAGAAAGTTATGGTCTATGTTTTGATTTTCTTAAAAAGTGATTGATTATATGTTGTTTTAAACTAGCTTTAGTCTATTATGACTCCATATGATTAATTGTTGTTATCTGAATATCAAATGTGTAACGATCCTCCTCGTTACGACGACAAAACCTCTTATAACAAGTGCAATTTTTTTTTTTTTATTTTGTGTGTGCGTGTGTACAAGGGTAACAAGACATTATACTATGCGTCACCACATGAGGATGAATCATGAGGCATGCAACTGCGATATCAACATAAATATCTAAGACGCACATCAACATCTGCCAGTAAAAAACAACAATCAACCGACAAATAATAAGACTGACTACCCGCCCATCCTACCCTGCAATGGTTAGAACCTCCAAGACACATAAGCAACGCTCAAGCCTAGGTTCCCATCGATTTGAACCATTTAAGGTCTTAGGGCTGGTGACTTTTCTGAGGAACATGGAGGTGTCTACATCCCGCCAGACACAAGCAGACCCAACAATTAAATGTTTACATCCAGGTACAACGATAATTAATGAACATCCACGTTTTCTATGGAAAGCGCAAGTCAGAAGGACTCTGACAACAACCAACCAAAATTAAGACAAGGCATTATCTACGACTCAAGTTGGCATTAGTTACTGATCAATTACTCCAATTTAATTTCCATTAGTCGATGAGTTACCAACGCAACCTTAAAAATAATGTACATTTAATTTATTGCAAAATCCCCATTTACTAAATCATAATAATTAAGTGTACTTAGTTTCAAGGACCTTACATTTTATATGTTGTGAATAACAATAAAATTACAATAACATTACAATAAATTAACCATATCATTACATTTCATATTACCATAACAGTGCAAATAAACTAACAATTATCTTACATTTCCTATGTTATCAAACACTAACATTGCACTTTATTTATATTGCAAGAACCTTACATTTACATATTCAAAAACAATATATTCAATGACCTTAAATAACATTGCAAATAAAATAACGACGATCTTACATTTCATATGTTATCAACCACTAACATTGCATTTATTTATATTGCAAGAATATTTCATTTACATAATTCAAAACAATATATTATAATTACTTATTTCATAAATAAAATATTCAATGACATTCCCTTACGTATTACAGTAACCATATCACTGTATCAAGACATTTCCACCTTACTAACCCAATTGATGTTATCATTAACAATAAAAACCAGCTGCAGTGAGTGCATGCCAAACCAAAAGGGGAACTAATGTGCACATGCCAGAAATCATATCTCAAATTGGAAGCCATCAATGGCAGTTGTCAGAGACCAAAATCAATCGGCAATTTCTAAATTAGCAACTGACAGAATCTGAGATTCGATTCGGAAATTTCCAATTTAATCCAAATCGCATCTTACCAGCCTTTAACCTCGATAAGGCATTAATTAAATGATGTGTAAAGTTACTGCCAATAGTTAGTAGGGTTGGGTTGACAAAGGTTAAAGGAAATTACTATCATCTGTGGAAACAAGGTTTACTGAAATAAAAGATAAATTTATGTCTTTTCCATTTTATAAGGCGCAGTCAGTAATTGGGCACGCTCTCAAGACAGGGTACACTCTTTATGCAGGCAAGGGTGGAAGGGTTCACTTAGAAATTCGAGTGGTTGTAGGATTGTGTTTATACAGTGGTTACCTAAATGGGAGTAGCAGGCCCCATCCCGCGCAATAAGGGTTAAGAGGCTAGTAGCAACGAGAGTGGTGAAAGGAGAGTCATAAAAACTCCAGTGCTCAGATTACAAGGCCAAAGTTGACTGTTTAAATAACCACACACAGCGTGTAAGGGAACAGGAACACAGTACTACAAGGGAAGCAACACGCCCAACAAGAGCATTATGTTCACACCCAGCATACACACGCAGTGTCAACTATTAAAAGAAGTCAATGAAGCCTAGAGAAGGGACCTGCACAGGAGGCATAGGGACACCACGTAGCCTGTTAACGCTAGCAGAAGGTGAGTTTGGCATTGATCATCGAGGCTCATATCCATCATATCCAAATGTACCACCAAGTTGTATCAAGCATCGAGCGCACAAGAGTCAAGTAAGGCATTGATTACTAGAACAAAAAACTAGATCGAAAATCAGAATCCAGCTTACAAAAACGGAAGTGCCAGAATGAATTTGCCAACACGAAATTTCATAAACGAATTCTTAGAATTAATCTTACAAAAATGAAAACGCCAGAACGAATTGCCAGCATGAACTTGCCAAATCAAATTCTCAAATAGTCTTACAAAAATGAAAATGCCAGAATGCCCATTACAAAACGAATTTAAATTTATAAATTTTTATTTCTATTTAATTAACAGCGGTATTATCTATCTATCTATTACAGAACGATTCACCATTACAGTACAAATTCAAAATTTTTATCAAAAATCACATAGGAAGTACATATCTATATCTATATCTATATATATATATATATATATATATATATATATATATATATATATTATCTATTTCACAT
>ML786541.1:23288-43030 GCA_009831015.1 Picea engelmannii | reverse complement strand
ATCAACAATTCGGGGCAAAAACTACCAGTAATCCAAAAGGGGATGGGTTCCAAAAACGCTATACCAAACAAAACAGAAACCCTGTTTGGGAATCTTGCGTCGCAAACAACGCTAGTAATATGACCTTTGGAAAGAAAAACATGTCTTTGGTATTAATGAAAAGAAATTCCTTTTCGCACCAAACAAAAGCCCATTGACACGAGGCTGAGGTCAGTACTGTGTATAAAAATGGGTGAGGAATGAACATGGAACTTGGATCTTGAGGTGTTCAGAGCTTTAATAAGCATTTCACTTTTCTTCTGTTTGGGGAAGTTTTTGAATAAATATATGCATGGCGATCAACGAGCTACACCAATGACGAGTTAACCTCATCACAACTCTTTTACAAGAAGTAACTGATGAGTTTTCAATTCTAGAGTGTAGATCTGTTTTCAATTCTAGAGTGTAGATCTGTTTTCAATTCTAGAGTGCAGATCATCTAACAAGTACGATTAGGAGTAGATATTACCACAGTCGTTGAGTGGCATCAGAAGGTACAGCGAAAAGCTTCAATGAATTTTAACAACTAGCAAATCGTTGAACAACCAAGAGTTTCAACATTCATTACCTAAGGTTTATCATTGCAATCGTTGAAGGAATTTGAGAGTTTCGGTAAGAGTTATATAATTTAAACAATTAGTTTACTTTTCCCATCACAAGTAGATTTAAGCATAAGTTCCTAATGCATTCTACTCTAAAAAATAAATGAGCGTATATTTGCCTTATCGCCCGCCTTGAATGACGTCTGTGCGCTCCGTGCCTCTCCCGCTCACCGACCGTCGAGACCTCACCGGTACCTCCGAGCCAACGCTAGGGGTACTCTACTTAACCCTTAGCCCCTCGAGCCGCAAATGGGCCACACACTATCCAGATGGTACGTCTAGGTCCTAGCTCACCTCGCAAGGCCGAGCTACCACTCCTCTCTGAGCTGGGAAATCCCAACTCCCACAAGTAAATCAGTCAAGTCACTAATCTGGCAGCGTAATGTTACGCTAACAGTCGATCCCCTTCTTCCTTCTCCTCCCTCTCTTTTATAGAGTTTTCGAACATCCATCATTTCCCTAGATCTCATTAAATTTTAGTTTTAAAAGAAAAATTCCCATTAATTTCTCCTTCGTACAAGTGTCGTCCATCCCCCACGTTTCTCCATTAATTATTTTCTTTAATTAATTAACTGTCTTATTTCCCTCACCCACCTAGAGTTACTCCTAAAATCACTCCTAGGTGTCCCTAGATTCCCTTATAGGTTTTAAAGACTTTCCCTAAAATGAAGTTGCTAATTTAGTTCAATTTAGAAAGTTCTTAATTGCAGATTCTTTACTAAGTTGACCTCCTTTCCCTAGTTTCCTAAATTTTATAATTTCCCTCTTTACCCTTTTTATTAGTGCTAAAAATGACAGTTGTGCAATTTAAGCTCTTTTCCTTTTATTATCAATTTAAAATCTTTTTACATTTTCACAAGTTAAGTAATTAATTTCTTCTTTACCCTTTTTATCCATAGATTTTATTTAAGTTCTTACTCTCTTCATTTTACCCAAAAATTTATGTAGACCACAATTATTACTTAAGTGGTTTTTATTTTAAACGTTGTTATTTTATTTTTTCTTTGAGATATTTTCTTAAGGGTAGACAAAATTTTACCCTTAGCGACGTTTTAGACTTAGAACTTAGATTCTGGATTGGACGACATTTAATTAGGGGAGTTGTTTTTTTTATTTAAATTTCTTAATGTGTTAATTGTCTCAGGGCCATCTAGGTTCATTCCTTTATCATCATCAACGTGACGTGCCCTTCAGGATGCACTACGTGCTCCAAGGGTGCCACTCGCCTCTTTTGTTTCTTTTGCGCGACGTGCCCTTCAGGACACACCACATGCTCCAAGGGTGCCACTCGCCTCTTTTGTTTCTTTTGTGCGACGTGCCCTTCAAGACGCACCACGTGCTCCAAGGGTGTCACTCGCCTCTTGATTGATTGGTAGACATCACTAACCCCTGGAGTCAACACTCCACCAGATGAACTTGTGGGAGACTAAGGGCTTTTAAGGAATAAGGTCCCTGCATTATTGTACACCCCTTAGAATCATTGTGAGCAACTATTGCAGTCTACCCTCACGGCATTGTGGGTCCTCTCGAACTAGGTAATCGTTAACCTACAGTTCGAGCCACGACGAGAGTGCTAGTAGGATGTGGCAGGGCTGTTGTCCACACCTCTCCCTCAACCTCTCTGGCAGTCGTGTGTGACCCCTTTACTCCATATGTGAGTCTGGTCGGCAAGTTATCATCAGCTTGCATCATCAACAAATCATGTCAGAACATGTCCACATCATATCATCATCTCAAATGTACTAATATCACAGTAAATTAATCAAACCCAAATAGCACACTCCCTAACTCAATCCAGAGTCCAAGGGGTTCCATTGATGCCTCTGCATCCTCCAGGTCCAAAACCCTACACACTCAGAAAAACCGAGTCAATAGCACCTGTCTATGTCATTGTAGTAAAACAGCATGTCATCTACCCATGATGCATCATAATCAAAGACAAATGTTTTAATATCATAATAATCTGGATCACTTGCGAGCAAGTGTCATCAAAGAATAAGTTTTCTCAGTGTGCCAGAGCTGGATGTTACAAAATGTGTTTCGTTTTAATGGTTCTGGAACCCAAAATCATTTTAGTTTCAGTTGTGGTTATATTTTGATGCAGATGTTAAATTGTATTGAATTTATTCATACAATTTGAGCTTGCATAAGATCTAGTCAATCAATATGAATTTTTTTTGTTGATGTAAATGATCATGAATGAGTCACATGAGATTAATTATTGTATGTCCTGTCATCTTAAGGAAATTATAATCATCAGGGTGGAGTTGATTTCATTTGATATTATTGTGATCTTGAAAATCATAGAATATGCTTGCATCAGATTTATCTTAGAAGAGAGGTTGCAAGGATAGAATGGTACAGGAATATATAAACATGTGTCTTTTATTTTAGCATTGAATAGATATAGGTTAGTTCTTTTAATTTCCTTTTACTATTTTCTTATTGAATGTAGATGCATCATTCAGGCTTATAACTTTGATTAACTAAGTCATATGTCAATCGTTTGCATTCAATCCATTTTTATTTTTCGAATTTTAGTATTTTTGTTTGTGAAAGTAGATCAATAAATAGATTTGTATTCCATTTATTATTATTTAAGATTTGTCCTCTTCATACAAATTTTCTTTCAAGGTTTTCAATAAATCTTGCAATTTTGTACATAATAATGTATATGATGTATATAAATATATGAGGGTAGTTAGTTAGGTTAGATATTTTATTTTTATTTAGGCCAACGGAGCCACAGAACATGTGAGGGTAAGCTATTTTAAATGGTTTGGGTTATTTAGACAACCCCGGACCAGGCTTTCCCTTCCAGTTGATGAGTGGTCAATATCACCTGTCAACAAAACTCCAATAGATTATGTTCTAGCTATGATTATGAGTGTAGAACATCTGATCGACTGCATTCGTTGTTACTCATCGGAGTCCTCCTCCATATTTGACTCCGACTATATGATATTTGATATACTCTGATCAATGACCACTATTTATTACACATGTAGATCAAAGGTCACGATTTATTCTGGGTTTCAAGACCTAAAGACTATGATTAATGACCACGATTTCTTCCACATGTTGGTTCATGATTTCTTTCCCCATTTAAATGATCTTCTAGCTTTGATATATATTGGTTCTAAATTTTTTAGGCCAACACATTCCTTAGTATGACTACCAACATTGTCACATCCTTGACATCAATGAAAATATACTCAACAATTTCCTCCTCCTTCATTGATGACAACCGTACTTATGAGTTTCTCCCCTTGTCAATGTGTTGCTGAGACTTTTTTTTTTCTTTCTTCTCCCCCTAACAATATGATCCTATGGTTTTCCTTCTTTTTCTCCCCCTAGCTTTATACTCCTCTCGTATTTCTTCTTTCTCTCCCCATTTTACATCAAGGACAAAGGGTGCATTTACTATTGGATTTTCTTATCCCCTAGTCATTGTGTGAGATATTGAAATGCATATTTAGGAAGAGGCTTGGTAAACATATCTGAAATTTGGCCCTTAGTAGGAACATACTCTAACTAGACAAATTTATCATTTACTTGCTCCCTCAGGAAATGATATTTGATTGTTGTCTGTTTTTTATTTGAGTGCATTATGTGATTCTTGTAAATGCTTATCGTGTTGGTGTTGTCACATAGTATAGAAATTGGATGCTTGTATTCTACCTTAATGTCTTACAGTGTTTCTTTCATCCATAGAATTTGTGTGCAACATGTTGTTTCTACAATTACTTTGCTTCTATTGTGGATAACAATATTGAATATTGCTTCTTTATTAGCCAAGATACCAAACAATTTCCCAAAAAGAATGCTCCTCCACTAGTACTCTTAGTATCATCAACACTTCCTTCCCAATGTGAATTAGTATATGTTGTTAGAGTAAATTGTTCTTACTTTGGATACCATCGTCCAAAATCCATTGTTCCTTTTAGGTATTTGAAAAATAATTTTACTCCCATCACATGTGATTATTTGGGTGTATATTGAAATCTTGCAACCAATCTAACAACTTTCATAACATCAGGTCTTGATGCAGTCGCCTATAAAATACTAGCAATCATAAAATATATACATGGTGTGATCAACATCTCGTGATTCATCATCCGTACTAAACTTGCAGCCTCTAATAATTGGAGTACTAAAAAGCTTTCACTATTCCATATTTAACTCTTTAACACCTCCTTGATGTATTTTGTTTGAGAAATAAATATGTCTTTATTTCACTGAGAAATTTGCAGACCTAAGAAGAAGGACAACTCACCTAGCTTGGATATTTCAAATTCATTTTTCATGTCCTTTGAAAACCTTTGACTCATATCATCAGAGTTTCTTCCAAACATAATATCATCTACATATACCATAATGACAATCATATTTCCATATTCTTCTTTGATGTAAATGTTACTTTCTGCCGTTCATGTATTGAAACCTTGTTGATGTAGGTACTCATCAAGCCTTTAGTACCAATATATATGTGTTTTTTTTATACGATAGAGACATTTCTTCAGTTTGTACACAATATTGATTTTTCGATAGATGAAATCCCCCAAGATGCTCAATGAATACTTCATCCTCCATATGTCCATTAAGAAATGTGTATTTAACGTCCATATGATAGAATTTGATACTCTTCCAGCTTGCAAATGCTAGGAATATTCTGATGGCTTCTATTCTAGCCACTGGAGAAAAATATTCATCTTCAATACACCTTCAATATGAGCATACAATTTACATACCATTGTTTCTGTATTTCTCACAACTTTTCCATCCTCATTCAGTTTGTTCCTAAATACCCACTTAGTTCTAATGACATTCCTGTCTTTTGGTCTAGGAATTAGTTCCCAAGTTTGGTTTTTCTCAATATGATCTGATTCTTCATTCATAGAATTTACCAGTTCTCATCTCTGCTAGCTTCCTCTATGTTCTTAGGTTATATTTTAGATAGAAGAGACAAATTTGTTCATTTTGGTGATCTTGTCAATTGCCTTGTTGTTTGGACACCTTCATTTTCATTAACAATAATTATTTCTTCAAGGTGATTATTTTGAACATATATTGAAGGAGTCTTTGTGTCTTTTCTAGGATCTTCCTCTTCCTCTTCTTCTGCATTTTTGTTCTCATTTTATTTCTATTCTTATGCATTATCGTTCTCAGTGTATTCCTCTTCTTCACCACAAATTTTTGGTGCATGCTAGTTATTTGTTTGCATCTTGATCCTTCCAGGATTTTCATCATCCACTCTTACATTTTTTCTTTTGACAATTTTGTCTAATCTCATATTAAAACATTTGTAAGATTTTATTTGATAAGATAAACCAATGAAAATACATTCATTTGATTTGGAGTCAAACTTGACAAGGTTGTCAATGCCTCTCTTTATGTAGCATTTTCTTCCAAAAACATTAAGGTGTTTGGAATTTGTTGGCATGCCTCTCCATAATTAATATGGAGTTTTTCACTGTTGGCTTGAGGTTGTGGTCTGCTCAAAATATAGATAGTTGTGTAGACTGCATCCCTCCGAAACATATATGATAACTTAGTTTGATTTAGCATGGTTCTAGCTATTTCTTGTACGGTCTTGTTTTTCCTTTCAACTACTCCATTTTGTTGTGGAGTTCTTGCAGTTGAGAAGTGTCATGTTATTCCATGATATTCACAGAATTCATCAAACTCATCTGATGTGAGTTCTCCTCCATTATCGTATATTAGGCATTTAATTTTCAAGTCTGATTCATTTTCAACCAATGCTTTGAATTCATTAAACTACCTAAAGGCTTGTGATTTATGCTTGAGAAAGGCTACCCAAGTTATTCTTGTGTAGTCATCAATGAGAAACATGAAGTAACGATCACCTTGTAGACTTTGTGATTTGGTTGGCCCACAGAGATCAATGTGTATGATTTCTAATGGTCTTGATGTTGAATGTTCCTTGGTTATGAATTTCACTCTTGTTTTCTTCCCATGTTGATAACGTTTACAAATTGGGTTGGTAGATTGATGATTTTTGGCATGCCTCTTACTATGTGGTTATTACTAACCTTAACCAAGTTTTCAAAACTTAATTGTCTTTTTTTTTTTGAAATAACCATATTTCATATGTTTGTCGCATACAACATACTTCTTAAACAATCTTATTTAGAATGTATACATTATTTGGAGTTTTGATTTCTATTTCTACGACTATTCCAGTGTCTTATTTACTTATTCTTCATTCCCAAGATTTAAAAATGAGTGTGTCTCCCTAGTCACACATATGGCTGACACTTAGAAGGTCATGCTTCAAATATTCAACTAGCAAAACATTTTTTGTTGTGGCATTTTGTCTTCCAAGGCCGACTTTACCTTTCCCAATTATCTTGGCAGATTTATTATCTCCAAATGAAACACTTCCTCCCTTGTCTTTCTTTAGCTTAAGGAATTTTTTTTGATCACCAGTCATATGTTTTGAGCGTCCACTCTCTATGTAAAAATATCTTTCTTTTTCTTGAGCATGAATTTCTAAATTACATTATTTCTAAGAACCCTTTTTTTTTTATTTCTCCGGACTTTAGTGGTATTGTTGATATAAATATGATTTTCCATAGGGGCCTATATCCAACTTTTCCAATCCTGGTCTTTCCGACCAAAATTGTTGCATTTATGACATTCAAGATAGTAGTTAAGCACTGGATAAATTGGATTTATGTTTATGTTGTCTACAATAATTTTGAATTTTTTTTTAATGTAATTATTTCCTAGAGAATTGTACATACCTCCATTTCTTATTTGATCATTTCTTGGATATTCTCTACAATCTATTTCTTTATGTCCAAAATTGTTCCATGAAAAATAGTTACCAAGAAAGAGATATTCATACATGCTCACAATAGGTCTTCTTGGTGTCATCACCTTTTTGAATTCATTATTCCTTTGAAAGACAACATGCTGATGTTGGTCATAGTTTGGTTTATTGGCATTCTCACCATGTTCAATGGTATTGTTCAGGGTCGTAGCATAGCTCTTGGTTTCTTCTTTTATTTTCTGCAATGTGTTTTTGGGATTGTAACCTAGTTTGGTTTTTTCAAACGATGATGTTTGGTTATTGAGAATATTCTCTAACATCATGGAACTTATTTTAAATTTTATATTGTTTTTTAGATCAACTATAAATGTATAAATTTCCTTTCTTAGGGATACGTTTTCCTTTTCAAGTTTTTTACAATCTTCACCTTTGTTCTGTAGATGACTTTTTATTTCCTCTTCAATTTTATTTTTCTCTTCTAACTAAGATGCCATATCAGAGTTGTGTCACAATTCTTCCTTCAAATGCATATTATTTCTTATTATCCTTTTTATTTGATCTATAGCACATAGTGCTTCTCCTTCTATCAATGTTTCATGGAAACATGCACATGAGACCTAGCTAAAGAAAATAGAAACAAATATTCTGAAGAAAAGGAAGAGGGAATCAATATGGAAGAATAAGAATTAATATATTCACACTAATCTAATGAGATAATCAACAAATATAAAATCAATGAGTGATATATACTCATATACGAAAAACATTCCATAATTAAGAAAAGCGAACAAACAATCATATTTTCTTAGGAATGCATGCATAATAGTGATGGTCTAGAATAGAAAGTCTAAAATAGAACTATCTCCAATACACTCCCACTGAACTAGTCAGTTGAAAATAGAAATATCTCCAACACCCCCCTGAACATCACTATGGAGTAATAAAAAAAATTGATTTTTGGAAACTAGGCCATATGAGGTACTCATGAAAAATGCAACTAATGAACAATGAATAAAAAATGAGGAAAGAGGGAAAACCATGTGGGAACAAAAGCCCCCCTAAAAACACAATGCATCAAAAGAAGAAAAGGTGGTATGCAACCAATCATAGCTGCTAGGAAACTATGTTCTTCACTACAAGACAATATTGCAAAGTCTGAAACTTCATCCCAGTGATGTTATTGGTGAAGATGTTGACGGTTTGTTAAGAGGAAGGACAAAACTGCAAATCAATGAATATGTCATGTACTAGATCTCTGATGAAATGAATCTGGACCTCAATGTGTTTGGTTTATTTTCATTGTACTGAATCTATACAAAATCTCAATGTACTCTGATTGTCACATCATATGAAAATCAGAAAGTGAAACTAGATACCAAGCTCAGTAAGGAAGGGTTGAAGCCAAACTGCCTGAATGACACAGTTGACCACTCCTTTATGCTCGACCTTTGCGGAATATAAAGAAATAGTTGGTTTCTTATTAATTGAACAACAAATAGGGCCTGACCCTAAAATGAGAGTGTACCTAGAAGTGGACTTGTGATCTGTCCCATCATCATCCCAATCTGAATATGTGAAGCCTATGAGATCAAACACACAACCAAATGCACAGTGAATCCAAGAAATCATGGTGCCTTGAACATATATGAGGATGCGCTTGGAAACCTTCAAGTGTATACCATGGGGCTCCTACATGTATATGGAAACTTCTCCTACTTTATATGAGATATATGGACGTGTGTGGGTGAGATCCCAAGTCTGATTCTCTAGGAGCATGTTACACTCCTCCTGTGTGACTTCTTCCCATAATGGATTTCCCACATCTTCAATTTAGATCTGTGGATCAAAAGATTGAACAATATAGAAATGCACAAGAATCACTTGTTCAGAAGATGAAAATACATGAGAAGGATCCTCATGCTAAGATCAAGTCCTCCTTGAATCCAATGGATCCTCTACAATGAATCCTTCTTCCTAAAGAGTGGATTGTGACTAGTTGTGCATCTACTAAAGCTCTGACATTGGCTTCTCATATGGCTATACTACCCACTCTTCTCCATGTATATAATCCTCTAAGTCTGAATATGTAGCATCTGAGTGTATGGAATCATCATCTTTGATGTCTAGAACTGATGGAAGCACAAGAGTCTTTTCATGTTGCACTGGTGGTACATGAAAAGGAATCTCCTAAAATTGAACACTGGGCTCAATGATGAGTAAGTATATAAAAGGATAAATCAACCTTCACCCCTTCACATCATCCGGATATCCCATAAATATCAAAGGTGTTCTCTATGAATCTAATGATTTCCTCTTTTTAGAAGGAATATGGGCCCATGCATGAGATCCAAAGATGCGTAAGTTTGTGACATTTGGTTTTTAACCTGTCCAAACCTCAAATGGCTTCTAATCCTCAACAGATCTATGAAGAAATATTTTTTTTATGTAAGAACCATAATTAAGTGTCTCGGCCCAAATATTGGAAGGAATAGATCTCGCAGGCAACATGCAACTGGTCATATCCTTGAGAGATATGTTCTTCCTTTCATAAACTCTATTGTACTATGGAGTGTATGGAACTGTATGCTACAACTGGATACCAACCTCACAAAAAATATTTTTCACATCTTTGTTTATATACTCCCCCCAATTTTTTGTATGGAGGATCTTTATCTTCTTCTCATTTTTTGTCTCTACTAGAACTTTCAATTCTTTGAGATGCTCAAATACATCAAACTTTTTCCTAAGAAAATAAACCAAATTATAGCGTGAGTAATAATCAATAAATATAAGGAAATACCTTGCTTTGCTGATGGACAGATGTGGAAATGGACCCATGAGATCACTATGAACAAGCTCCAAGGAAGAGGAGGCTCTCCTTTCCTTCCCATTTTAAAAATTCTCTTCAACATGCTTGCCAAGAATGCATCCTTCACAAACCCCTTCAGAAAAGTGAATGTCTAGAAATCCTTTGACCATTCCTTGCTTGGAAAGTCGTTGCATGTACCTAAAGTTTAAATGACAAAATTTCTCATGCCATACTCTACTACTATCATCAACATGTGTAAGTAGTAAATATGAGTCATTTTCATCAAACTTAGTGAATTTATACAACCTTTATTTATGATCTACCTCACTAATTGCAATAATGTAATTGACATGCATGTCAAGTACAAAAAATGAATCTGATGTAAATTCAACCTTTTTACCTGTCTGAGTGATCTGATAAACTGAGAGAATATTTATAGAAAACTTTGGAACATGCAAAACATTCTTGAAACTGTCATTAGGGAGTTACACTCTTCCCTCTCCTACTATTGCTACTAGAGTATCATCCACCATGAACATAGGGGGTCTTGAGCATGAACTCAAACAAGTGAAAAATTCCTCTTTGGATGCCATATGATGTGATTCAATAGAAAATATAATCCATGAATCATATGAAGAATTAATTGCAACCAAAGCATGATGATTACCTTTCTTAGGTGCATTGTCTTCTTCCTTTTTCTTCTTGGCTCCTTCAGGAATTAAGTTTCCAAGGTTATTCTTTTGGAGTACCAATGTGATAAGATCGTTTTTCTTCGTCATGCATGTGGACTCTTCATGATTTGGTTTATTGCAATAAGTGCACTGCTTTACCTTCTTCTTCTTCCCTTTGGAATTTGAAGATTCTTTGTAACCTAAATAATTCTTGAAGGGTTTGGAATATCGCTCCTTTCCTTTATGTTCCTCCTTTACTTTCTATTTCGATTTTTGATTGGATGACCCTTTTCCATCCTACATGGTGAGTGCATGTGATTTGGGTTCCTTAGTTAGACCAATTTGAATGAGTTTTGTTTTCTCATGTGCTAGAGTATCAATGAAATGCTCCATGGTATTAATTTTCCACTTTGATCCCAAAACATATCTACTAGAATGGAAAGTGGAGACATAGACAACATATTTCGGTCCTAGCTTAGCCAAGATTGTTAGAATAAGTTGGTCATCTTGTTTAGACTTATAAGTACCACAGTATTCCAAGCTCAATATCAAATATTTAAAATTGGTAAAGAAATCATGTATACTATCAAAAATTTTAGGATCCAAGGTATTCAACTCTACCTCAAGCATATGACCTCTTATGTCATCCTAATTTTCAAAGAGACCTTCCAAGGTGCTCTAGATATCATTTGGAGTCTCGCATGTGGAAATATGAAACCATAAATCAGTTGAAATTAATTCAAAAATAAGTCTTATGGCCTCATCCTTATGGTTCACCCATCTAGTCTTCGCAATTGTTGATGTAGGTTCTATTTTTGTCGCCATCGTTAAATTGTAGAATCCTTTTCTTTTGAGTTGTAATTAGGCCTTCATCTTCCATTCAAAATAATTTTACGATGTGAGAATTATCACCAAACTTTGCTGAAGAATTGGTTTCATATCCATCCCTCTTATTGGTTCTTAAAACCCTTAGAAATTAACCTCAATTTGCAAGTAAAAATCTTGACAAATCACTACAAAAAGTCAATTTTTGAAGAGTTTGACACCCTATCTGAAGGACACAGTGAGACACTATCGCACCCTATGTGAAGGCCACACTGAGACATTGTCGCACCTTATTTAAGGCTTAAGTGCGACAATGTCCAGAAATTGTCCATAAATTTCCAATTTTATAAGTGTGTATGTGAATGTCGCACCTTTTGACATGGACAGGTTGTGACATTGTTAGATAGACAGATTACGCTCTTCAAAACTCCAATTTCTCTCCTCTCTAGCTTCTCTAGTTTTATCCAAGTAGCTTGGATGTGATACCATGTCAATGTTTCATGGAAATATGAAGAGGAGACCTAGATAAAGAAAATACAACTAAAGCATCTAAAGAAAAGAACGAGAGTTTCAATATGGAAGAATGAGAATTAATATATCCACACTACTGAAATTATATAATCAACGAATCTACAATGAATTATTGATATACACTAGGAAAAACATTCCATAATTAATAAAAGTGAACAAGTAGTGAGATTTTCTTAGGAATGCATGCATAATAATGATGGTCTAGAATAGAAAGTCTAAAACAGAACTAGCTCCAATACACTCCCACTGAACTAGTGAGTCAAAAATAGACATATCTCCAACACCTTCAAGATCAACATCCACATCATCATTTTCTCCAATTTTTGGGATGTTGTTATTGTCTTCATCTTCATTATAATTTATTTATAGGGCCATGAACAAAACATATTCTTTAATATATTCATCACTTTCAGAATATCAGTAGTTGTTCTCTTTAGAATAGAGATTCTTCTTTTGTTTCTGGAATTATTTGGTGTTTTGAGTTTTACCCTTTCTTCTTTCATTAGGGTTAAAATCAGATTTATCTTTTAAGTCCCTATTCTTGTTATGAGGACATTTTGAAGCAAAGTGTCCAACTTTACCACAATTAAAACATTTGAAAGGAAGCTTAACTTTATATTTTCCAGTTCCTCTTTGGAGCCTTCTTAAAAAATTGGCTTCCTCTGCATCAGATTCATCATTGGATCTGTCACTTGATATTTATATTCTTCTATTGGTCTTCTTTGAGGATTTGACTGTTGCTTCTCTTTTAGATATTTTTTCTTGTCCTATTCACATCTCATAAGCTATAAGAATTCCATGTAATTCATCTATTGTTAATTTTTCAAAATATTTTCTATCTTTAAGAGATGGCATCTTAGGATTGAATCTCATAGGAACAGACCTGATTATTTTTTGCACAATAAATTTATCATCAAATGTTTCACCTAATCCTCTGATGTTTACAATTCCATCCACATGAAGAAGATATGCTGCAATTTTTCTTCTTAATCGATTTCGAGGCTTTCAAATTGACTCCTATAAGTTTGTAGTTTTTATTTATTATCTTTATCATATACTTTATAATTATTCTAGAGTTTATCCCGTGTCTCCTTTTCTGATTTGCAGTGCATAACTTTGGTGAATTATGATTTTGATAATCCTTCCAAAATTGCATTCATGGATTTTTAGTTATTTCCACTGAACTTTGCACCAATATCAAAAAGTGGAATTTTTGGAGATTCATAACCATTCTTGAATGATTCCCATACATCATGTCCTGGTGACTACAGATACACTCTCATTTAGATGCTCCAGAAGGAATTATTTGTTCCATCAAATTATGGATATTTTCTTAAGGATAGTCTCTCATGTTTGTCCATGTGAACTATTGGGATCTACCTTCCAATGCCTATATTCTTGTTGAAGGAACGTTCTCTAATGCCAATTGTTGTAATATTCAGTAGTACTAAGAGGGGAGTGAATCAATACTATACAATTTTAATTTTTTCTATGTTATAGTGCTTCAAACATATTAGCACTTGTAATTACAAACAATCATAACAGAGATATATTATCCATAATTATAGACTTTAATCAACACATTTACAGTACACTAATGTTGAACTAGAGAAAAGCACTTGAAAATATTCCACCAATAAATATTAATTTATTTCTAAACAAACTTATGTGAGGACACTAATCCTATGTAGGAACCAGGTTATAAATATATGAGGACACCAATCCTCTTAAGCACCAACTCAATAAATTTAGGCACCAACCTGCAAATAGATGAGGACATCAATCATCTTGATCACCAACTCCATAACTTTAGGAAGCAACTTGTAAATATATGAGGACACCAATCCTTGTGAGAACCAACTCAATAACTTAGGGCACCAACCTGTAAATAGACGAGGAAAACAATTTTCTTATGAGCACCAACTCATATTTCAGGCACCAACCTAAAAATATATGAGGACCAACTAAAGTTTTAGGAACCAACCTTCAAATTTAACCTCAAAAATATTGTTATTAGGAAATCAACTCATCCTCCAATATACTGTAATTTTCTTAGACCAATTTTTCCTAAAATAAATCTTAGACCTCAGCAAACAATCCCACATAAACGTTTTTTCTTCATTCATTCTCCACATAGTTCATGAGGTATGAACTCATATCCTCTCACTCATTTCATATGGCTAATTTTCTCACAAAGACACCACTCAAATTGATCCTCCACATTCTTATATATACCATGTTTTTGACCCAAAAATAACATGTCTACGAGGTCATCTCCAAATACCCTATTCTCCATTAAGTTGGGCTTAGAAATTTACTTGAAAACCCTTCATGAAATACAATATTTGTTCCCTTTTGTTGCACATAATTTATCTTACTGCTCCTCAATTCTTAGTCACCATATAATTAGGTCTTCTAATAGACCTTCAACACTAATCATATCTCCAAATTTATAAACAATGTCCTCTACGCACAAGAGTCCTCCAATTGTCTCTTGATTAGATCATAACCATCAGATCTAGATAACCATTCAATATCCACCATCAATTTATAATCATGTTCATCATGATCATAGGGAGTCTAAAACACTCAACACTACCTCAAAGTTCGACAATCATCATATTTTTGAGCAACAATTATCATTGGTTCTCAGAGTCCTCTTCATCGGGGCCTATCCATCAACTCTACTCCGATGGCAAGTAATGCGACGGATCCAATGGTCCTCGTAGTTGGAAAACAATGGTTATAATAGTGTCACCCCCTCAACATGCATGATGGTTATATTACATCCCTTAATCCTTTCATAAGTTGGTTAGGTCATTTCATTTCATATCAATTGCATGCCAACCTATGGTCCAAATTGATCCTCGAATCTCTTCGTCACAGTAACACTACTCACAATCCACTCCAACCATTGCTTTTGTGATGAACGATGGACATATGCTAGACATATTAATGACTCACATGATTTCTTGTAGTCCTTGTCATTGGAGTATGTATATCACAATCTACTCCAACTAGGGCATCTTCGATGAATGGTGGTGATTATTCACTTCAATGGACTATGATTGACAATCAATATCTACTCCAACCAAACCTTGCAAGGGATCTACAAATCTATAGTTGATGGCACATGGATCAGTCATTGTGTGACACATGGCACTGTCATTGTAGTTGAACTCATATTGACATCATCATACTTTTCGGCCATGTTCTGAAATTTGAATTGCAAATATGCTTGTAAATGGACCAATTTATGCATTACACGTGGATTTTTGTTTTCTAAATGTGTTGAGACTGCACATAATAGATCTAACTAGAAAATGACATACACAGTTTGGAGAGAAAATATGAGAAAAAAGAAGCATGAGAGAAAGAATGGAAGAATTTTCATTAACCAAAAGAATGAATGATAATTTACACATGATATACTTTGTATAACTCAACTAATGTGCACTGGAGGAGAAGCCAATACACCATAGTGGTGGTCTAGAGTGATCTGAAAAGATACCAACAATTACGGGAGTAAACTGCCACCTAGTCTATTCTCTTAGGCAGTTACAGAAGTTAACGACCACCTAATCTGAGTTAACTAGTCTCTCAGTATTCAGTTAATTGACTGAAACATATTGAAGTGAAGAGGATATCAGGGAATCATGAGTAATTCTCTAGTCTGGTGATGATCCCAATGACAATGTGCATTAGCTGGTGATGATCCCAATGTTTCGTGGTGATGATCCCAATGTGTCATCTAGACTCCACTCAACTGATCAATCTGAAGTCTGATATGAAAAGAATATTCTCCTAGAGGAATATTCTTGCTAGACTATAAGAGACTGAATATTGAATAGTAAACATAGGGAAAACCTTAGGAAAAAGAAATCCTAGTTGTGTGTGAAGTATCTCCAACACCCCCATGAACATCACTATGGTGAAAATAAAGAATGGGTCTTGACGACAAGGCCATGTTAGGTACCCAAATACAAAATATACACTAAAATAAATGAGGAAAGAGGGAAAACCTCATGGGAAAACCTCGCCGTCAAATTACAATGTATGTAGAAAAAGAAAAATTGAAAGTTGCTAGGCAACCATTGCCTTCACTCCAAGATGACTACGTAAAGAATGGAACTTCTTGTCAGTGAAGGTATTTGTGAAGATGTATGCAATATGTTCTACTGAATAACAAAACTATAGGTCAATGATCCCCTCGTGTACTAATTCTCGGATGTAGTGCATGTGTATCTCAATCTGCCTCGTCCACTTCCCTTGAACTCGATCTTTGCAGAACTTCAGAGTGCTTTGGTTCTCACACTAGATGACAATCAGATGATGAAATTGAATTCACAACTCAGTGAGAAAATGTTGTAGCCACATAGCTTGAATGGTTATGTTAACTACCCCTCTGTACTCTAGCTTGACCGAAGATAGAGAAATATCATCTTGCTTCTTGCTCGACCAATAGATAGGCCCTAAACCAAGACTAGGTGAGTAACTAGATGTGCAATTGTGATCAATGTTAACTCCATCCCATTCAGAATCAATGCATATGATGAGTTCCAAGTTAGAGTCTATTTCATAGTGAATCCCAAAGGTGATGGTTCCCTGTACATATCGAAGGATAACTTTGCATCCTTCCAATGTAGTTCATGCAGCTCCTGCATGAACCTAGAGACTTCTCCAACAACATAGGAGAGGACATGTATGGAGTGTGTGAGATACAACAATCTCCTCACTATTTATCTATACATTGTATTGTCAACCAGTGGAGTGTCCCCTCCATCCTCAAGTTTGACTCTTGATAGGAAAGTAGTCGGGGAATATTTGCAGTCTGTCATGTGAAATCTCTCAAGGAGATCTTGTGCATACTTGGACTGAGATAGTTTGATTCCTAATGCATTCTAAATGATATCGAGTCCAAGGAAGAAATGTAGCGGACCCATGTTTGTCATCAAGAACATGTCATGCAAAATCCTCTTGACTGCACCAATCACTGAAGTCAATCAACCGGCGATAAAAAATTCATCAACATACATAACTAGGAGTAGAAGTGAATCAGTCGTCCTGAGCATATAAAAATTTAGGCCTGACTTACAATGTACAAAGTTTTGTGAAAGTAGGTAGGAGTTCATCTTGGCATATCGTTCCCTCGGAGCTTGCTTGAGGCCATAAAGAGACTTCTTCACTCAACATACTAAAGATGAATCCTACATAAATCCCTAGGGCTTCTCCATATAGATCTCCTTAGAGAGATCTTCGTGAAGAAATGAATTTTTCACATCCATCTGACAGACTTCCCATCCTTTGGCTACCGCAATGGCAAGTGCCAAACATATGGAATTCATCTTCACTACTGGAGTGAAGGTCTTATCATAGTCAATGTTGTGCACCTGCTAAAAGCCTTTGGAAACTAGCTTGTCTTTGTATCTGCTAACATGTCCATTTGTTGTGCTCTTGTTCCTATAGACACATCTTCACATGAAAATTTTCCTTCCTGCAGGAAGGGGATCCAAATCCCAAGTCTAGTTCTTGAGGAGGGAGTTGTACTCCTCCTGCATGGTGGATTCCCAAAAGAGATTCGCAACATCCTCGCCATAGGAATGTGGATCATAATACTGGACCAATAAAATATGCCTAGGTATCATCATTTCAGTGGAAGTGAGTGCAAGAGGAGGCTCCTCGAAATCAGATCGAGTCCTCCTAGAATCAGCTGGATCCCCAAGAAGATATCTTGCATCATGAAGAGTAGTCTTGGCCCACTTGGGCCCCATCTTTGTTTTTTCATATGCATCTGCATGCACTGACTCTATATCTGGATCATTTGAATCCTATGAATTAGAAATGTCATCTGAAGAAGATCCACCATGTGCATGCTCATCATCTCTGATAGGTGGAAGAACAAAAGTGTCTGCATGTGGATACTAAGTTACATTCAAGACACTTTCATCGAATTCGACACTATGCTCAATGATGAGTCGGTTCGAGGAAATATCAATGAGTATCTATCCCTTCACACCATCATGATATCCAACAAAGATACACTACGTTCTCTGTGGATCAAGTTCCTTCCTCTTCTTAGAGGGAATCTTGGCCCATGCACGTGAATAGAAAATATGAAAGTGGATCACTTCCTATTTGAGGCCCCTCCAAGCCTCATATGGGGTCTTATCCTTCACATATCTATGGGGAGATTTTTTTTTTTATGCAGGTTGCACAATTAAGTACTTCATCCCATAATCATTGTGGAAGTGACTTTCCATGTATCATGCAATATGCCATCTCTTTTAGAGATCTATTTTTCCTCTCAACAACTTTTTTTTGTTGTGGAGTAAAGGAACCATGTGTTGGAACTGAATCTCAACTTCATGAAAAATATTTTGTATCGCATGGTTGACATACCCTCCCCAATTATCTGTTTGTAGGACTTTGATTTTCTTTCCTCACTATGTCTCAACAACTTATTTGAAATATTTGAGGTGTTGAAAGACCTATGATTTTTTCCTAAGAAAGAAAATCCATGTGAAGTGTGAGAAATCGTAAAACAAAATGAAAACATATCTTGCTTTACTAATTTATGGATGTGAAAAAGGGCCCATGAGGTCACTATGGATCATATCTAATGGAGAGCAAGCCTTTTGAGTCTTTCCTTTGTCGAATTTCTCTCGAGGGTGTTTTCCAAGAACACATCCCTCACAAATTCCTTTGGAGAAGTGGATGCCAGGTAGACCATCAACCATTCTCTACTTGCTAATTTGTTGCATATATCTGAAATTTAAATGCCCATACCTTTCATTCCATATCCTACTTCTTTCATCAACATGGGTAAGAAATAATGTAGAATCTGGTTCAATAAATTCATAAAATGTGTAGAGTTTTGATTGATGATTTACCTCACCGGTAGTAACCCTATCATTGGTTTGCATGTATTAGATATCCACTACATTAGGTGTGAATATGAATCTCTTTATTGCATTGGTTTTTTTCATTTGATACATAGAGAGAATATTGACAGAACGTTTGTGAACGTGTAGCACATTCTCAAAGCTTTCGTCTGTGACTTCAATTCTTCATTTTCCAATGACCTCGACCATAGAGTTGTCCCCCATCAAAATAGGAGGACATTTTCATGCATCCAATGAAGAGTAGACTTATTTTTTGGATTCCATGTGGTGTGATGCAATTGAATCTACAATCCAAGCATCAGGAGAGGAGTTGATGGAAATCAAAGCATGGCTATAATTGCCTTTTTTGGGATTCTGATCTTCTGGCTTCTTCTTCTTGGTACCCTTGGGGATGCGATCTCCAAGTTTTTTTTTTAAGTTTTTTGGACATTTGATCTATATGTTTATGCATACATCCAAATTATGGATGGAATCCTTTATGTTAGTAAGTGAATTTCTCCCCTTTTCTTCCCTTTCAACCTTTGGATCCGGAGGCATCTTTGAAGGGTTTTGAGTACCCTTCCTTCT
>ML786540.1:754222-779786 GCA_009831015.1 Picea engelmannii | reverse complement strand
AGATCCAGGGATCTCGCTACCTCATAGGTTTGCGAGTTAAGAGCCCAATGTTTGGATGCTCCAAGTCGCGAGTGGCGAGGCCACGAGAAGATCTGAGCCGTCCATTCGAGGAGGACAGGTGGAAGAGATCCAGGGATCTCTCTACCTCGTAGGTTCGTGAGTTAAGAGCCCAATGTTTGGATGCTCCAAGTCGCGAGTGGCGAGGCCACGAGAAGATCCGAGCTGTCCATCCGAGGAGGACAAGTGGCAGAGATCTAGGGATCTCGCTACCTCGTAGGTTCGCGAGTTAAGAGCCCAATGTTTGGATGCTCCAAGTCGCGAGTGGCGAGGCCACGAGAAGATCCGAGCCGTCCATCTGAGGAGGACAGGTGGTAGAGATCCAGGGATCTCGCTACCTCATAGGTTCACGAGTTAAGAGCCCAAAGTTTGGAGGCTCCAAGTCGCGAGTGGCGAAGCCATGAAATGATCAGGACCGTCCATCCAAGGAGGACAGGTGGCAGAGATCGAGAAGATCTCGCGAACTCGGGAGCTCGCAGGGTGAACGCCCAAGTATTGGGTATCCAAAGTTATGAGGACTAGAGAAGCGAGAAGGTAATAACCGTTGGATCCGAATCGCAGGAAGACCGTTGGATCCGCACGAGGGATTGTGTATCGGAGCCTCACGAGAAAAGGCCCAGGAATTTGGCCACGGGAATCACGAGGTCGCGAGTAGAGAAATCCCTTGGGGAGAAATTCAGTGAGTTGACTGACCATCGGGTCTTGGGGATCCGAGAACCCAATGTTCAACCTTTGAACTCGCGAGGTCACAAGTTTCGATTCCCCGATAAATCAAGGTAGGGGGAAACACGCGAGAGGACTGTAGGAGCAGATTTCCAGATAGGGAAATAGAAGAACCTTGGGGTTTTTCGGGCGAGAAGAAGAAGACCCTGTGAGCAGACGTAACCATGGTTGGCGCACCTATTTCAGGTGGGACATAAGACCACGGTTATGTACAGAGAATCGGGTAGGTAAATAGAAGACATGTGATTCGGGAATTGGCATTTTGCTGCTACAAGCTCCGGGGAGTCTCCTTACTGAGGAGACAACGAAAATTTTATTATTTAGGTAGTGGGTGTGTTACAGTTGTGTGAGACCTTGACCCAATAATATGAAGATAGATATGAATGATGCAATCTTTCTTTCAATGAATTCTATCTACAATAGGGAGAAGATATCTTTTCGAAAATGTGAAAGCTACGAAATATATTTTTTATTGAATGAACTATAATTCCAAACCATCATAAGAAATGAAATTTCTCAATTTGTTCCCTTTAATAGTTTTGAATGAAAATATTTTCCTTATGGATGATTAATTAAAACGAATAAATGACTTTGTTTTTCCTTTCTGGAACCAGATCAGAGATATACTAGAAAGGAAATGTAATCAAAGAAAATGGATACACTCAACATAAACCCAAATCAAACTTTCAATGAAGATAAAAATAAAGATGACAAGAAAGTGTTTATCAAATGAAAACAAGCAATAACTTTCAAATCAACTAGCAATCCAATAAATGTAAAATAATCCAAATCTTTACTCAGATGAAAGAATTTTAATCAATCAAGCACTCAAATCTACGATCAGAGATTATATCCTTGTTGATAAAAATCAAGAAGCACAAGCTTACAAAATGATAATGAAGGGTTCACAATCATTGAAAACCAATCAAAAGAAAGTCTTACACACAACAATCAATCAAATAATGACCTCAAAAGGACCTCAAAAAGTGTCTCCCAGATGATCAAAGCAAAACTGGGCATCAAAAGACAACAAGACCCTATCCAAAAAATTCTACAGATGCCTTCGCAGGTCAGTAGTAGGTTACAGTGCGGAAATCAATAGTTTTTGTAGGCTAGTAATGGGTAGGGTGCGGAAGGTTTGCACTGGTATAAAAAACCAGGGTGTGACAAGCTAAGGTTTCTATAGGATGTATATAGAACACAGTGTAGAAATGTCTGTAAACAAAAGAAAATTGGAAAGAGGGTAAAGAATCTAAGTAAACTTTCAGGTCCAGAGAATCTTGATTGATCCCTTACAGACTCAGAGATTGAAACATAATGGAAAAATATAGGCTAAGGGAAAATAAATGGAAAAAACAAAAAAAAGGTCATATCCCCAGTGGATTCACCAATTTTGTTATTGGATATATCGGTAAATGTGGACATAAACTGATCTCCCTAGATCCACCTAGATCTAGAAAAAAACAATACAAGACATGGCTCTTACCCTAAGCTCCAATCATTGAATATACTGTCAACGAAAGGATGAGTAACATACCTTTGAATATCACTTCCTTATGACTTTGTTGTCCTTGCTTCACTTCGGTGCTCTTGTACTATTGATCCTGCAATGAAACACAAACCAACCAAAGTGAAAGCAATAATAGTATATTCAATGAAGACTCATACATGTGATCAAGAAATCATGTAATAAAATGAGAATGATTTTATGGGAAAGAAACATGCCACTGTATTATATTAAGAGAAAGTGGAAGATACAACCAAACAACCTTGATGTTGCCAAGTTCCCTTTCGGTATCCCTTTGCTCCAACACACACTTGCTCCAAGCTCGCATGAAGATGATCCACAATAACTTGATGGATTGAGATGAAGCCCTCAAGCATCTGGAGTATAGTTCCTCACACAATTCACATCCTATTCCACCTTACTTGTTCTTGCTTGCTTAATGCTTAACCTTTTCCATGAGAAACCCATCATTATATAGGAGAAGGAGAGATGGTTAAAGAGATTAGGGTGATCCCACTAAATTAGAGAAGCCAGTAGGATCCCAACCATACGGATTCCACCTCGAATTCTAAAATATTCCCTTCTAGAACCTTTGTGAACTTTGTCCCTTTTCTTGATTTTAAAACGCTGTCGCACCCTGCCTATAGAGCAACATGCAGAAACTCCACAATCCAGGTTTAGAGAAACCTGTGGAAATCAGGCATTTCTGCACTGTGTAATACTCCTAGCCTGCGATGGTCTTCTAAAAACAATCTTTGTAGAGGGAGAAACCAATTACTTTTCTCATGCAAAAGATCCTTTTGAGAGCCTGAACACACGCTTGTAGAAATATCACTAAGGTGACCAAAATAATGTATAACAAATTTTCCTTCGGGGTGTTCACCCTCGGACTCCCGTTGGGGGCCTACTTGCCCTTGGACCCCCCATCCGGGGGAATGAGCCCCCCAGACCACGTAGGGGGGCAAGCCCACCCTGCAACCCCCTCGTATGGAGGAGTGTATAGTATTCCGAGGTGTACATTCTTCATGGGGTATAAACACAACTGAAAACAAAGACTTATGAATCAAGAAGATAATCAGGCTCCACAACCAATATGAATCTTTGTTGGCACCTCATTGCACTTTAATTTTGGTGAAAAACCCCTTGGGTTGGATCTTGGGGATTCATGGGCTTGTTGATATAATTTTGGGGCTTGTGTTGGGGCTTCACACCCGCATGTGTGAATAAAAAATTCTAATTTAATGTTGAGTTTAGTGAAGGGATCCTTAGAGTCTAAGGGATTCTAAACTCACTTTGGAATCCTATAAAAGGAGAGGAGATATTGAGTCATATTATTGTGAAATTATGGAGTTGGAATAAGTGAGTAAGAACTTGTGCTAAGGAGCTTGGAAATTTCATCAAGGGAAATTATGCACTATGGAAAATATGGCCTAGGGTTATTGGAAATTCTTCTTTCTTTTTTCAGCCAAGGAGGAGGGCCACACATGTGAGAGAAGAGAACAACATGTTGCATGTGTGAGGAGAAGGTACAACCACACATGTGAATAAAAAATATAGGTTGCACATGTGAACATGTCCGTACAATTCATATGTGTGATAGATCCGTATAGTCACACGTGTGGGAGAATTCAGGTCACACATGTGAGTTTTATGGGTAGGTGACATGTTTGTGTGATTAACATCAACAATCCATACATCCTGTACGAATGACATCTGTAGTCCATATAAGTGATGCTAGTAGGTTTGCAAGTGAGGAGGTTTTTCCAGAAAATTTGTTGATTTGTGTTTTGCTGAGAGGACTAGTTTTTTATCCTTAGATTTATTGTTTTGGTGATTTGTTGAGAGGGATGGTTTTTCCCTCAAAAATTCTGAATTTGGAAAATTTACAGAACATAAAATTGTGTCTCACGTCCATGGATGATTTTTCTATGATCTTTGTATTTCTGATGCTATAATTTTCTATCATAATTTCAGTATAAAAATATTTAGTGATAAAACTCTAGGGTTTATTGTTTGAAGTAACTTGGAAGTAATTTTTAGATCTGAAATTAGATGCATAAAAACTCACACCAAATAGGCAAGAGGTGTAGGAATCAAATACCCTATAATGATGGGTAAAGATATCGTGGCTAACATTTGGTGGAGGTAAAGGGAATGGAAGACTAGTGGTGAAAAATTTGGAAAGACAAATATCTGGAGGACATTGATGAGACCACCCTCATTTGAATGGAGGGATACTTCCCTCTATCATTCATATGAAGCAATGCTTAAAACAAAAAATATCTAGTATAAAAAAAATGTTTATGGGAAATCAAGGCTATAACCTCAATTCTCTTTTGGGATGATCCATGGAAACAAGAGGCCAAGCTAGGGATGAAATCAGACCTCTAAGAGCACACTAAAACTCCCTCCTTGACTAGGGTTGGATGTATGTAAACTAGTATTGGTTAAACACATGTGATAATCATGAGGGAACTCATCATAAATGGATATCAAATGAAGGATGGTTTGAGGGAGTGACTATTGAAGCAAGAAAACTTTTGGACAACCACCTTAAAGACAAAAGAATCTTCTATGATATAGGAAACAATATCCTAAGATAAGGTTTTCATGGAGTTGGGAACTTTTGTGTTAAGAAAGCCTACAACATTGAGGTAAAAACAATTTGTTGCAGAAAGAAACCAACTAGAAAAAGTTTTGGAATGTATAACACCGACCAAATATTTCATCTTTTCTTTGGCTTCTAAAAAAAAATACTTTCTTGGGACAAACTACTCAAAATAGGATTTGAAGGGCCTTTAATATGCTACATGTGCAGATCCAATGAAGAAAAAAATGAACACTTATTCAACGAGTGTCTAGAAATTAATACTCTATGGGATGTAGGAGTTACTCTCTTTCGTAAATATAATCACTCTCGACATAGTATCATTCAAACCTTAGGAAACTAGATAACCTCACCCTATGAGAATCCAATGCTTAATCGATTGTGGAATATGCTCCTTGGGTTTCTAGTGTGGATGGTGTGGAAGGAACATAATCAAAGGATTTTCAAACCACTTCATAGGAAAAGGGAAGATATCTATATCAATATTTAAGAGAGCATTTGGGAATTAGTCACCTCCTTTCCCTAGCCAAAAGCAACCAATCAATCCCAAGGTAGTGAGAAAACCATCTTCACTAATTGACATTTCAAGAAAAATACTCTCTCTTCAATCACACCCAAGCCTAGTAACACGCAGGTTTCTTCAACAATATGGACAAGGCTGCCAATAAGCTCCATAAAACTAAAATTTGATGGAGCCTCCAAAGGTAATCGCGGACCAACAAGGTTTGGAGGTGTATTAAAAAATGATTTTGTTAGTATTCTATTAATCTTTGCTTCCCATATGGGAAAGAAAACAAACAATGCAACAAGGCTTTTTGATTTGATGAAGAGCTTACAATTGACACATAAACTTGTCTTGAAAAATATTATAGTGGAGGGAGACTCTGCAATCATCATTCAATCTCTAAATAATTTAATGTGGAGCATAATCTGAATCTATTTCCAAGAATTAGTGGCTCTCTACAAAATATCAACAAATTTCACATCTAACTAGCCCTATTCCTATCATTATTCCCTCCCACGTTCTTCAGAAGGCCAATGGCCTAGTAGATTGTCTAGCTAAAGGAAGAGTGAGGTTACAGGAGGAAGACATTTAGCTGCCCTAGAATGGAAGGATTATAGATCAACTGAGAAAAGGATGCTTAAATATTAACAACATAAACAATAATTATCGGAACAAGGTGATAGATGGACATCTGGAGGGTTGTTCAAACATTGATGGTTTAGAAATGATGAATACAAAAATAATTATGGCCTTGGAAACCTACTTTTCTAGGTCTTGTTATAGCGCAATTTTTAGGTTGGGAAAATATTGACCCAACCACAAAGAGAGTTCTACAACTTGGGAATCCAACACCCAATGTCACCTCAATGTAGATCCTGCACTTCAAGGGTGACTAGGTCACTCTAGGGAGGCAATCCCAGTGACATTAGGGGGAATGATATTAATATGGATAGATATGTAAGTGGATACCCTATAGGTCAAGTCTAAGTGGAGTGAAATGTGTGGAATGAAGTCTTGAGAAGGTCCAAGGGTTTCCAAGTATGTTGAGTAACCTGTAAATGGTGAAATACCTGTGCGAGACACAAGAAAAACCACTATGCAATGATGTATGTTAGTTGGATCAGAAATTTCAGCTTTATGTCCCTAATTTTCATCAATATATAACAATATATATCAGCAATAATATGGTACTATGATATTCTCAATAAATTCTAGATATCAAGTAGAAAATGCAAGAGAAAGACTAGTAAATGACTAGCTAAACTCAAGATGAAAAACCAATATTCTATCATAAAAAGATAAGGATGTTGTAAACACTTGTATCCAAAAAATTATATCAGCCTTATGGATTTAAAATTCAATGTATTACAACAAGAAAATCAATCATTGAAATCCCCTCAAAATTTTCCAAAAAGTGCGTTGGGCCAAGGAGAATAAGTGTGCAAACTTTGAGCAAAATCCAATGGATGATAGGAGAGTTATTAAAGGAAATGATTTAGTGTTTCTGCAGCCCTAATGGATTAATATTTAATTCTATAACATAAGAAAGAAGTAGTGGGAGAGAGGGGATGCCCTAGTAAGGTAAGACTCCTCTCAGTGAGGCAAATCAACTCCAAGCAAAAGATCTTTCAAAAGATAAAAATTCACGTTTACCAAGGCAATGATATTATATCTCCAATGCAAAAACAATATATAGCTAGTTCCTTTACTATTGGGTTAATGGAGTCAAATGAAGTAAGATATAGAGAATCTACCTCCTTGGGGGTGTAAGCCCTTTTACTTCCCAAGGAAAGTTTCTTTAGCTAGGGTTTAAGCTAAGAGGGTGTATGCCCTTATACTTCTCTTAACAAACCCATGTTTAATCAATAAGATGAAGCAATAAAATGATGAATACTTTGGTGGGTATGTATTCCCTTATACTTCCCACCTATATCCTAGCACAACAATCCTTTAATTGAAAGAATGATATCATAATAGTAAAATACCATACCAAGATCAAGAGAGATTCTAAGATAGTCCACCATAAGAGATAGAAAAACATCATCCAAGGCTAGTGCTTCACTCCTCCATCAACCATTCATCAAGATAGCCATAAAAAAGTGAACAAGAGACAATCTTTCCAAAGACAACAAAAATTTCAGACCAATACTTCTCACAATGAGGGAGAGTTATGTTAAAATGAGATCTTATGATATCTTATTTATACAAATTTCACCAAGGTAGCTTGTCCACAAATTAGGGGTAAAAAAAAATGTTAGGGGTCAACAACCCTAATATTCCCCCCTTTACAAAGTAATTCATTTTAAAATTCACTTTTTCACATAAGAAAACCCTAATTTTAGAAGGATGTCTCCCCTTTAGGGGACATTTTTCCACTTTGAAGAAGTCGTTGGTGTTGGAGAAGCATAGGTAGGCCTACAAAGGCCACATGTCAAGAATCTAAACACTCTCATCCTGGTGAAGACATTCTTCTCCTCAAAACTTCCATGTGTCAAATGAGTGGCACCTCACCGCCATTCCCTAGCCCCCCAAACATGACATCAAGCTCAAAATGAGGACATTTTCCCCCTCCTGGGAAAATCGTTTGACAAGTGAGGGTTGGGATATGTTGTCCAAGTCATCATCAAGTCCTTCCAATTCTAATCTTTCTCATCCATCTTGTGGGCCCTTGCCATCCAACCTGTGGGCTTGTAGCACGATGGAAGCCCAAGCTAGGCTTGTTGCCCAAAAACTTTCCACAAACTAGGTCCTACAAAGAAAAAATGAGAACTCCCTCCAAGGATCTCAATTCATAACATCATGATAAATGAATACAATCAATAAATAAGTCAACTAAGCATGCGCATCAAAGATCACTATATCAAACAATTAACTTCTCAAAGACACTATGCAACTTGTCAAGCTTGAATATGGGAGGGTTGATGAGGTGTCCTATTGGGTAGATCTTGCCCTAGGCCAAGGAGAGATTCCAAGATATCCCTATTTAAGCCATGTAAAGTGAATGAAGTGGTTGGGCTCAAGAATTAATGGGAATAGGGCTCATGACATACTCAATCATGGGAGCCTTTGTAGAGGGTGTGTGGTACCTTTGTCCACAATGCATTTTTTCCCAATCCCATAAATTTCCTTATATATATATTTTTTGTATTTTCTTTCAATATATCATAAGGAGAGATTGAAGGTCACTGCCCTAGCGTGGTGACCAGATGATGACAATGTCACCCACAAACACCTAGTGGAAATGAGAAGGTTGGCTCATGATGAGAACCCCTTTATCTCATCCATGCAACATAGAGCCATTACCCTGGTTTGGTGACTAGATTATGGAAATGTCATACCACTAGATACTCATTGACATGATAGGTCGTCTCTTGATGAGACCTCCTATCCTTCAACTAACCTTTTAATCATTCTTTATTATATTGTGGGTCCCGTTTACTCAAAGATAAGTGTTTCATTGCTTTCTTGGGTGATCCCTGGGTGAAGCATCTAGAAGGTTTATACTAGGCTTCTATATTTTACCCAACATCAACCCCTATGGGCCTTCAACCCCTTCTTCCCATAGAATGAGGGACAACCCCTTCTTGGGTCAATACACCCTAAAATCCCAAGAGATACGGAAATGGAGGGGAAAAATGATGGAAAGTGGTAAGTATGGTCGGGAATGGTATGATGGCTCTTTGAGGGAGTTCCTAGTAGCAAACCCATCCTCAAGGAAGACCAATTACTAGGGAAGAATTTCAACCACCAAGGTGAAGCAGGGAAAAAAGAATAATGTCCAAGCATATATCATGAAATCTAGGGAAATATAAGATACAACATACTCAACTAAATTAATTATTGAAATGATGCTCACCATAATAATGACTTGTACCTCATGGAGCAAGGCCCACTGCCTTCTAGAAGCCAACTGATGTGGTGGATGCCATATGGAAATATGTGACCATCTGTGGTGGTGAGAGGGGTTTGCATCTGTGAAAAAGGGTATTGTTGGTCATTTAGTCTCTCAAAACTCCATATCTGCAACATGAGGGCCTCGAGACATAATCTCCTTATTTATCCATAAAATGGGGATAACATCTGGCTCCTACTAGGGGACATGTGCTCGTCGTAGAGTGCATGAGAACCACAACATATCCTGGTATACCTGTTCCTGCAAGGAAACATCAAACTGTCAAGTTGCAGGATGTCCTACTCATCCTTGTTCTCATATGATGATAATCAAAACCCACTAAACTAGGAAAATATTTTTTTCACATTTTTTCAATAAATTTTAAGCTAAGCATGAAATCAATATGTGAGTAAAAAATGAAAATGAAATGAATCTAAACTAGTATGAGAACTCAAGATGAAAATGTAGGGAATCAAAATGACTTAGCTACTTACCTGGGGAACAAGCCTTGAAGAAGTCAAGTGACATGGATGTGAGGTTGGAGAAGATATCCATCTGTAGGTAGTGGCATCTTTCTCCCATCTAATGTTGATAGGTAGTATCTTTATTTTCCAAATTTATTCCTGACGATGTAAGGGCCAAGCCATGAATTGTTGTCTGTCTGTTCATATTTGGGCTTGCCATTTCTTTTGTCCCACATGAGCACAAGACTCCCTTCATTGAAATCAATGCAAGGTGTATCCTCATCTTATGGAGGCTCTGTGTGGACTGTGTCTTTGACAATTTATTCATGTTTCTCATCTTCTTCTTGTATAATATGGATATATCCCAACTTCTTCCCATGGTACTTTGCAGTATTATATTTATCTTTCCATGGGAGAAACATATCTATGGAATCTTCCTGCATGAGGGGTAACTCAGATGGATCATACTCAATAATTTGTGGAGGCATATCATGGTCACATTTGTTGGAATAATCAGGACCATTAGGATCCATCATGTGTCTATCATCTTTATCTTAATTGTATAGTATCTGAAAAGTGCCATCCCCCATAGGAATGTGTGCATAGGTGAGATCCATGCTAAGGAAACCCCCAAGAGCAGTAGACCAGCTCCTAGATAAATGCATCCCCCAAGTATCTGGAACTTCAATCACTACTATGTCCATGGGAATGATGATATGTGGAAAGTCAATCAGGAAAACCTCAATGTCCTCACATGCCTCGAGGAATTTGACCTTTCTGGAATCAATACCACATACATTTCCATAAGGCCTAGTTTTCTTGAAACCAAGTTGTTTCATTACCCTCAATGATATGACATTCGTCGAGGCCCCTGAATCAAGCATGCAGTTGTTCAACTAGAGGTCATTCATGCCTAATGAAATATAGAAAGAATGGTTCTTTTCCCTTGTCCGATTGAGATACATAGTGTTTAACATGATGGGAGGATCCTCCTTCTCGGCTGGCACCTGTAAGATTTTCAAAATTTCCCATTTTACAGAAGGGATCTTACACATATTTCTCATTGGGACCGTCATATTCAGTTTTCCAAACATGTTTGCAACATCTATATTCAACTGGATGTCATTTGTAGAAGTTGGCTTAGGAAGAAACTCACATACCGGCGGTGGAGGTGGTGGAGCCACCTTCTTTGCTGATGGAAGAGGAGTATCAGGTTGCGATGGAGGGGCTGAAGTATTTTTTATTCTGTAGGTTATGATTTCCATCCTCTTCAATTCCTTCTTCTGATCATATGTCAATTTACTTAAGGCCCAAAGTCTCCCCTCTCTTTCTCCTATTCTTTTGGTTTCATTGGTTTGTTCTTGAATAACCTGTTCATTGTTGAGATTGAAAATCATGAAGTTTATATCATTAGGATAATATTCATCTTGTCAAGGGAACTCATCTTCCCTGTGGGGCTCTTGGCATGGGAGAAACCAAGATTTTATATCAAATGTCCCAACAGGTTTCAAAGTATCCAGGGCCTTTTCCTCTTGTTTCGGTCTTGGTTTCCAACCAGTGGCATCTCTCTATTGTTTGGAAAACTAAGGTCTGGGAGAATATTGATTTATTTCCATTGTAGTCATACGGTTCATAAGGTGATTTTGTACATGAAAAAACTGAATATTCATTTGGTCTATTTTCTGAGTCAGGAGAGAAATCGGATTAGAAACACTGTTGTTGGAAACCTTCATCCTTGATTCTGTCTTGTTATGAGGGTATTGAAAAGGTTCTATTCTTGAATCAATGAGATTTTATTCAATGTCGATACTGAACTCATTAGCCTCTGCCAATGATGTGGGATTTTTATCTTTAAGAATGTATCATAACTGTCCTTCAAACGCATTCATGTAAAGGAGACAAACAAATGATGTTGTAGGACGACAATCTGTTGGAATTTGATTATACAACCTATCAAATCTTGAAATGAATTCCTTTACTTTTTCATTATCCTTTTTATTTATTTGATTGAACTGAGTCCCAAGTGTCCCGCCAAATTATTTCCTCGACCATCTACTCTTGAATAAGGTGGAAAAAGCATCATAGGCCATGATATGATTATCAGGCATCCCTTTGAACCAATCAAAGGATTCTTCAGTCAATGATGAAGAGAATAGTCTCATGGCCACATCTTCATGATCAATACTTGCACTCTCCATATCCCAACCCATGACATAAATGTGGTCTTCGACAGTTATCACATTGTTTCTTGGGAACTTTGACAACCACTTGTTGACTTCTGTTGGAATTTTGTTAGGGTAACCTTGGATATTGGCCATGTTAAGGGGTTTGTATAGGTCCATTTCCCAAGGGCGAGCCATTGGAACAAGAGGGAGGGTATTTATGGAAAATGTTTTTAGCAATGGGATACTTGAGAGGAGGCCTTCTTTGGTAAACCTTAGAAGGATTGAACCTCCCAAGGGGGAAAGGTTTGGTGAAAGAAGGATTCTAGGAAGGTGGAGTCGCCAGATGATTTTCAAAATGAACACATCAAGAAAGGTGGAAAGAGAAATTCCCTCGACTGGAGTCTCTAGGCAAGCTAAGGGAAATGCTTTTGGATAGCTTACCAAAGTGTCATTAGGGTACGAAGAATATTCAAGATCTTCCCCGAAAATGATGAATTTTTTTTATAGCGCAAGTTGTAGGTTGGGAAAATCCCGAACCAACTACAAAGAAAGTGCTACAACTTGGGAATCCTAAACCCAACGTCACCTTGATGTAGGTCCCACACTTCAAGGGTGACTAGGTCACTCTAGGGAGGCGATCGGTGACCCTAGGGGGAATGAGATGGAGATGGATAGAGATGGAAGTGGATCCCCTAGAGGTCAAGTATAAGTGGAGTGAAATGTGTGGAATGAATTCTTGAGAAGTTCCAAGGGTTTCAATTATGTTGAGTAACCTGTAAATGGTGAAATACTTTCCCGATACACAAGAAAAACTGCTATGCAATGATGTATGTTAGTTGGATCAACAAGTTAAGCTTGATGTCCCTAATTTGCAGCAATAGATAATAGTATATATCATAAATAATATGGTACTATGAGCTGCTCAATAAATTCCAGAGATCAAGTAGAAAATGCAAGAGAAAGACTGGTAAATGACTAGTTAAACTCAAGATGAAAATCCAATATTCTAGCATAAAAAGATAAGGCTATTGTAAACATTTGTCTGCAGAAAATTATATCAGCCTTGTTATTGCACAACTTTTAATTTGATAGAAGGAGAGCTAAAAGGAAAGAAAATTGGTGTACCTTGAGGTTATCATGTCACTGTCACCTCAATAGGATTCCTCTTTCTATTTAGAGTTGAAGGCCCATGGGAGACGCCCCTAATGACCTGGGGGTTTGATAAGGCAAGGTCAAAATGGCTATTAAAAGGTCCCCTTTCACAGGTCACCACTGATAATAAAGTCCTGGGTTTATAACCAATGAAGTGATAATATATCAAGATGCACCTACTCGAAACAAAGCAACTAGAAAATATATATATTGCAAGTACAACTTGTTGGTTAGCACTTCATAAAACCACATACTTTCTTAATAAAATCAATTGGCTGATAATGATGAAGTAAACAAAAAATTATAACAACAATATTTATGAGGCAATAATTCACAATGAGTTCATTGAAACAACTTCAAAATGACTAAGAATAATCAACCATTAACATCATAATACTAGCATTTATTAGAAGCAAACAAGGCAATGCATTAATCAACGTTTTCAATTGCTTTTAGAAGCTTTTAATGCTGCAATGTATGGCTGTAGATTACTTTAGTAACATCAGCAATAATGTTAGTAGGTTAGGCTATTCTAGTGTTAGAAGTAGTTAGTGAAAATCTTAGAGTATAGGTTTTGATGGTTGTTTTGATCAATCACTCAATATTAAGGAGTCTTAGACTAGTGCTTTTAGGGAAAATGGAGTCAATGATATGGCCGAAAATGTTGAAGGAAAATGATGATAGTATGAGAGTCAAAGACAAAAGGGATGAATAGATGGAGTGTTGGTAACCCAAGGCTTCAATTATCAAACCCTAGGGGAAACTAGCTACTAAGGTGTAGGTAACCCTAGGCCTTAGTATATTTTCCTCCCTCTTTAACTCAATGATGAAGCAATAAAAATGGCTAAGATGAAGCAAATAAAACTAGGGTGTTGCAATGGAAAGACCCTAGCAATTATTTCAAGAAAATCGGCCTCTTGACAAGATCTAGTAGGTGAAGGATTTTAAAGCTAGGACAATAACATGTGCTAGTCTTCCTAGGGTTTAAACAAGCAATTTAATAATCTTTAGGTAAATGCAAGATAAAAAGGACTATAACCATTCAATTAATAATAATTACAGAGTTTTCACTTACATACATAAAGAATCATCAAGAAAAACCGTAGTTCAACACTTCCACCAAGAAACTTGCCAAAATACTCCAAGATTTAGCCTTCCTCAACAAGTGCGCCTAAAATTTCAGACAAGTAACCCTAGATAGGGCACAAATTTCAGTCCTCACAAGTGTGAGTGAAGATGATGAATAATACAAGGGTTAAGATCCTTATTTATACAATATCAATGACCATAATTAGGTCAAAAATGTCGACATGGCCAATTACACATAATATCTAGTTTTTACATTAAATTCCATAATAAAACCCTAAATCAAGTTGTGAAGATGACGTCATGCCCCTTTAGAGTTATGTTATGCTTTCTTAGGGTAGCATTGGCCTCCTAGAGAAAAACGTTAGGCCTCCTTAGGCCTCAGGACCCTACCACACGTGCCACTTGGCACACAACTGCCTCCAAAGCATCCAAAACATTGGGTGACATCATGGGTGACCTAGGTGACATCATGAGCCTTCCAAGGCCTACATCATGGTGAAAAGGGAAAGACCCCCCTGGGTCCAGGCCTGCTAGGATGTCCCTAGTGGAACATCCTCCTCTCTCTCTAGAGAAAACCCCTGATCTGTCTCTGCCCCTGGATGGGTCTCAACATCCATCTGGTGGGATTTTATCCCTATGGAGGTCCGAACTAATCATCTCCCCATATGTACTTGACCATCAGGTGTATCCCTGCAACATCAAAAAGTACGCCCTCCATGGGCTCATAAGTCACAAGGATCATAGCAATCTTAATCACATCTAATCATCAAGTTATTTAAACATGTGCATGAAACCCCCTTTCACGGACAAGTGCTCAAAGACATTATGCTATTCTACAAGCTAGGTTTGGAAGGGGACGCTAGGATGTCCTATTGGGCTAGTGATCATTGAATGTGGGATGTTTCTGGGTGAATTTAAATCCAGGCCATGTAAGTGGATGTGGTGGTAAGGAATGTCTGGGAAATGGGTGCAATGATAAAAGGGAAATGTATGGCTTACCTGTGGGTGCCTCTGAATAGAATGAGCTGCACCTTGTCATGGATGCAAATTTTTCCAAGCCCATTCAGGCCTTTTATCTTTTATTATTATTTTATTTTTCTTTCAAGAGACTAGTTCGGGGACACTACCCTGGCATGGTGACCAATGGTGATAATGTTACCCATAAGAATTTCATGGAAATGAGAAGGATTTCTCGTGATGAGACCCCCTTTCTCTTGGCTATGCCACCAAGAGCCACTACCTTGGCATGGTGACCATATGAATGGTAGTTTCATACTGCTACATTCCCATGGAACTAAAAGGATGGCTCGTGATGAGACCTGTATCCTCCAAATAGGTCTTGTTTTATTATTTTTATGGGTCCCTCTGTTTCTTGCTGAGAAGCATTTTATTGCTTTCTTGGGGATCCCTGGGCGAAACATATAAAGGTTTAATTATTTTGGCTTTTATCTTTTGCAAACTACTTTTAACCTCTGGGCCTTTATCCCCTTCTTCTCACAAGGTAAGGTACAACCCTTGGCTAGTTTGGCCAACCCAATTCCCAGACCAGTGTCTGGGATGGATGAGAAGGAAAAATATGAAAAGTTGTATTTATGGTGGGAGTGGACGATGAACTTTCATGAATCCCCCTAGTGGAAACTCAAACCCTATGGGAACTGGATTACTAGGGAATCCTGTCATTCCCCCCAGGTGTGGTCAAGTGGAAAGGCATAAGGTCCAAGCACAGATTAGAAGAAAAAAAAATTAAATGCATATATTCAAATGTTTTGAGAATCAGAGTGACACATACCATGATACCTTGACTCATTACCTCATGGAGAAAGACCCATTTATACTATAGGACCAAGCCGATGTGATGGATGTTGCTTCTGCTGACAAAGTGGAGGCACTAAAGAAGAAAAGGATGGTCCCTCCAGGTCCATGCTCGAGTCGATCAAGATCTCGGTAGTCCATGTCTAGGACCTGTGGGCCTCGAGACATAATCTCTTTAGTTATCCCTAGGCTAGGGGATAACATCTGGCTCCAACTTGGGGACATGTGCTCACCGTAGAGCACATGATAACATCAACATCTCTGGAATAACCTGTGACCTCCTTGATCTCAACATAAGACTATTAGTAATCATTTGGGGTGGTTATATCACCCCCGACTCATATAAATATAGTACATAAAATAAAATAAAGCACATATACAAATGGAAATACAAACTATTCTAGTATGAAATGAAAATCGTATATACAATGAATGCAAATTCCTACCTACTTACCTCTACTTGTGAAGTCAAGTATCTACCCCCTGATGGGGTTTGAGGAGGTGCCTGCTAACTGGTAATGGACACCTTCTTCCTTCCAATGTAGACAAATAGTAGGCATCAATGACTGAATTTCTTCCAACTTTGAAGGGTCCAAGCCAAAACTGTGCATTTCCTTTGACATTAGTAGGATCTCCCTTATTTGTGTCCCACATCCATATTGTGTCTCCCTCTTTGTAATCTCTGGTTCTGAACTTGGTTGTTTCTTGGACAACCCTGGTGTACTATCTTGAGGGAGGAGGGTGGGACTTTGCTGTGAAAACTTCTTGTTGGGATGGTTGGATCAATACATTATCTTCTCCTTTCTTTAATAACCTAACAACCCCGAATTCCTTGTCTTTATATTTGTTCAGGAGTTGATGATATACCTCCTTCTTTGGCCATTGTCTCTAATCAAAGTCTTCTTCTGTAGCTAAAGGCATATCATCGGGAGAAACTTTAGGAATACTTTCTATGACTGGCTCATGTGTTTCGTCAATTTTGATGTGGTCATTGATTTCTCGCACATGGATTTTGGTCATTAGCACATTCAGGAGACA
Source organism: Picea engelmannii (assembly GCA_009831015.1). NCBI lineage: Eukaryota > Viridiplantae > Streptophyta > Pinopsida > Pinales > Pinaceae > Picea > Picea engelmannii. The sequence continues at coordinate 762,774 of ML786540.1, read as the reverse complement.
TCTTATTGTTCCATTGTTCATAGGCACATTGATATAAGTGAGGTCCATCTCTAGAGTGCCTCTCAACATTGCAACAAATTTCCCGAAGAACAACATTCCCCACACATCTGGGACATCTACCACTACAATGTCCATATGGATCACTCTCTTGGGGTATCTTCCAAGGCATACTTCCATATTTTCAATCACCCCATGTGTGGGTATGGATCTAGACTCAAATCCACATTGATTTCTGTAAGTTCATGTGACTTTTAGGACCAATTGTTCCATGACCTTTAGAGACATCATGTTGGTACTTGCCCCTGAATCCAACATACAGTTGTTAAGGCACTTGTTATTTATCAATAAGGTCATGAAAAAAGGTGGGTGTTCATCATACTGGACCCTAAAGTGATCAACTTGTATCATAATAGGAGGGTCGCTTGGTCCATATGATCCTTTGAAACAATTATCAAATCTTTCTTGGATGAATGGTACCTTGATGACTTCTCTCAAGGGCATGGTCACATGCATCTTGGATAATGCCCCTTCAAAGTCAAAGTTTAATTCCACTCTTTCAGTCTTGGGAGGATTCTTAGGAAGGAGAATATTAATGGGTGGAGGCCTTGTTTGGGATGTTGCAGGACCGGTAGAGAGAGGTTGGTTCAATTTATTTTGTCTAGTATACACTTGGAATTCTTGTTTCTTCAACTTTTGTCTTGATTCTTGGTCCAAGTTATTTATCACCTCCATCCTAGCCTTTCTGGCCACTTCCTTTATGCTCTCTTGATGTTCCTCAGGGGTAATATTAAGGCATATCTAGGGATCCTCTACGGTATGGTCCATTATGTTTACTTGGTCATGGCCTCCATTGTTGTAAGGGCATTCATGCTCCCACTGCGACTCAGTGCATTGCAACACCAAGGGTTTTCATTCACTATGCTTGTAGGGGATAAAGTATTTGGAACCTCTTGATCATTCTTTGGTCTAAAAACTTGGTTCCCTTTCTAGAATTGACCCTTGTAAAGAACCTTAGGGGCTTGTTGTTGAGTCCTTTCTAGGTTTAAAATCCTATTCATCATTAGCTCTTGGGGTTTTACCATGCCATCTACAGTCAGTTGTAAATTTTCCAAGATGGCACTAATGTTTGAGGTCGGTTCAACATTGTGGACTATCTTAGGTTTAGTGTCCATCCTGACTCTTGGGGCTGAGAAAGGTTCAACTTTGGATGATGAAAGTTTGTATACAATCCTTGTGACTACTTCTAGGGCTTCTTGGATCGTTTGAGGGTTTTTATATCTGAGGAGATATCATAGCTGACCTATAAAGGCTTTGGTATAGATGAAAACAAGGAAACTAGGAGAAGGATGATGACTGACAGGGATCTTTTGCAACAAGGTTTCAAACTTGTTGTGGAATTATCTAATGGTCTCATTCTCCTATGTCACGAGGTTATTCAACCTTATTAGTAGATTTTGGGGTATTTCTTGACACTCCATCGTTTGAGGAAAACTTCCTCCAACCTATCCATTGTTTTAATACCACCATCGGGAAGACCATTGTACCAACGCCTTGCACCATCATGGAGGGTAGCAGAGAAACATTTCATAGATAAATCTTCAACATCATCACTAATGGGGGGAAGTTGGAAGAAGGCCCAAAAATTGCTCATGTGATCCTCGGCGCTGATTGCATCATTTCCGGTGAATTTGGAAAAACATTTTTCATACTTGGGGGGCATTTGCCTAGGGTAGCCCGGTATAGTTGTCCTGTCTAGCGGTTTGAAAATCTTTGATGACCATTGTCTTTGGTTATTAGCTTGGTTTGGAATGATGGTCTGATTTCATGTGCTAGAAATTGTGTTTAAGGGAAGATTTCCTCGAAAAAGTGATTTTACTACAGAAGAGCTTTGGGGAGGCTTTCTTCTAAAGAATTGGGGAGGGTTGGTGTACCTCCCTGTGGATTGTGGAGTCTTCAGATAATTTTCTTGAAATTATCAAAGGAATGTGGGAATCGCTCTCAGTGGTGTCACCAGGTAAGCTTTTAAGAAAATTTCTTTGGATGAAGGCTTACCGAAAAAGTGTCGTTTGAGGAATATTGACTTAGTGTTCCCGACATTGACACCAAAATGTTATCACACAATTTGTACTTTGATAGAAGGAGAGGTAAAAGGAAAGAAAATTGGTGTAACTTGAGGTTATCCTATCATTGTCACCTCAATAGGATTCCTCTTTTTATTTAGGGTTGAAGGCCCAGGGGAGACGTCCCCGGTGACCTGGGGGTTTGAGAAGGCAAGCTCAAAATGGATATTAAAAGGTCCCCTATCACAAGTAACCACTGATCATAAAGTCTCAGGTTTATAACCAATGAAGTGATAATATATCAAGTTGTACCTTCCCGAAAAAAATCAACAATAAACTATATATATTGCAAGTAAAACTTTCTAGTTAGCACTTCATAAAACGATAGACTTTCTCAATAAAAGCAATTGGATGATAATGATGAAGTAAACATAAAATTATAACAACAATATTTATGAGGCAATACTTCACAATGAGTGCCTTGAAACAACTTCAATAATGACTAAGAATAACCAACCATTAACATCATAATACTAACATTTATTAGAAGCAAACAAGACAATGCATTAATCAACTTTTTCAATTCCTTTTAGAAGCTTTTAATGCTCAAATGTATGGCCGTATCTTACTTTAGTAACAAAAACAATACTGTTAGTAGATTAGGCTATTCTAGTGTTAGAATTAGTTAGTGAAAATCTTAGAGTATAGGTTTTGATGGTTGTTTTGATCAAGCACTCAATATGGAGTCTTAGACTATTTCTTTTAGGGAAAATGGAGTCAATGATATGGCAACAAATGTTGAAGGAAAATGATTATAGTATGATATTAAAAGACAAGAGGGATGAATAGATGGAGTGTTGGTAACCCAAGGCTCCAACTATCAAACCCTAGAGGAAACTATCTACTAAGATGTAGTTAACCCCATGCCTTAGTAGATTTTCCTCCTTCTTTAACTCAATGATGAAGAAAACAAAAAGCTAAGATGAAGAAAATAAAGCTAGGGTATTGCAATGGAAAGGCCCTAGCAAATGATTCAATAAAATCATCCTCTTGACAAGATCTAGTAGGTGAAGGCTTTTAAAGCTAGGACAATAACATGTGCTAGTCTTCTTAGGGTTTAAACAAGAAATTTCATAATCTTCATGTAAATGCAAGATAAACAAGCCTATAACCATTCAATTAAGAAGAATTGCAAAATTTTCAGTTACATATTGATGGGTATTCTATATGCACTTAGAGTTGTGGCACTGTATGAGCCAAGGCAGGAAGGATTGTCTAACTAAGGAGATGGTCTACCCTAGGGATCAACACTCTATCAATCTACTTTCTAAAGAGATGATTTTTCAATTTTAGTTAATTAACAAATTCTATGTAAAACAACCTTCAATTAATGAGCTTTAAGAAATTCTAGAATTATGAACTATTTACCCTAAGTAACTTCAAACAATTAATTTATGGCCTATTTCTAAATAAGCAAATAACAAGCAATCTATTTTAAAGCTAGTTAATCTATTCAATCTCTTTTTAAGTAAGAAACAATAAGTAAGCTATTTCTGAGTTATTTGATCTCTCTATCTCTGATCAAGTAAGCAAGTAGACAACTAATCTATCAAAACTATTTTGACAAGTGAACTCTATTCTTAAAAAGAACTCATAACTATTTCTATTTTGTGAAGAATAAATTTTAATCTACTTAACCAAAAGTAAAAGTGTTATGACTGTATTCAAATTCTAATTGATCAAAATTGTTTCTAGCTTGCAGTAAAAAGAAATCATTCATAGGTGATGATTATGTCTTCGATGTCGAATAACATCACAATGGCATCCGACTATTAGTGAAAATTCAAGAGGAATTAATTCAATGTTTACTTCTATAGATAAATGGAAAGTATGGATAAGGAAATCTAAGGAAAGTTTTGCCATCATAGAAGCAACACTAAGTATTTCTGAAATCCATGTGATCTCTAAACTTTATACATCAATCATCAACTATTAAAAACACTCTTATTCAAATTTACTACTTCAAGAAAATCTATAAACTCATGAACTCATGATTAAAAATCCTAATTCAAATTCACTCTGTGAAAATTTCTAATTCTTGATCAATTTCAACTAGAAATTACAATTCAAATTCATAACTGAGATTTCATGATCTAAACTGAACTAATTCTATCATTAAAAATCATATTTCGAAACTAACCAAAATTAATTTAGAAATCATAATCCAAAATCTATTTCTATCCTATCATGCTAAAGCAAAATCAATAAACAAAATAGACCTACAAAGAATAATTAAAATGGCAATTAAAGCTATCTCAATTAAAGCTATCAAAACTTAAAACAACTAATCTGTCAAAGCTTACAAATAAACCAATCTTAAACTAATGCTCTGTCTACACTAATGATTTGTCTAAGTTAATGCTCTTTCTAAACTAATGCTATATCTAATCTATCAGAACCAAAGGAATTAATCAAGACTTCAATGAAACTATCTAAATTAGTATCATGCAGGATGATTTATAGCTAAGAAAGAAAAATACACAATACTACAATTAACCAGCTCCTACAAACTGCAAACAACACATAACCATTGACATATTTATATGATCTACACAATTCAATCAAGCAATGTGGAATTAAGGAAAACAAATTATATTAACGAGTTATAATTGACACATACACAACAATTAAAATTGAGAAATACATGCAGTAAAGAAACAATTGTGAATTCTAATAAGCAACAAGATGAACACAAAACATATACTGATATACACAATCACCCAGACCATTGGTGGGCCCCTCAACAGATCGTAGCTACACTCCAACAATAAAATGCAGGTGTTAAATCAACGTAATACTGCCATTAATCATAAAAACTGAGTCTGGAACAAAATTGCAGATAATGTTTGTATTAAAAAAATAAAATTCTTCTTGTCAGTCATGCCACGGGTAGTGGTATTTATAGATGATTACAACTTGAGAGGTCGACCACTGGAAGGGTTGACCTCCTCTAAAAACAACAAACTCATTAAATGAGTTCTAACAACAACATCTTCTAGTAATTTTGTGAGCCACTCAACAATCAATACAACCACCCAATCTGAGGTGTGTTGATATCTATAGTTGGAGGCCACGAGGGGGCACAAAACCCAAATCCCCGATTTGTCCACCAAAGGTCGCCAATGTACCAACTGCCAGCTCCAATGCGTTCCGAGTACCAGATGGAGTGTCGGATCAAGTGTTGAACGAAGCGCTGGATAGAGTGTCGGATCGCGTGTTGGATCAAGTGCAGAACGAAGTGTCAGATGAGGTACCAGATGGAGGATCAGACCGTGATTTCTCCCTGTTGCAAGAAAACCATGCATTAGATCTTCATAATTATTGAACTGAGCTGAATTGATCACAAAACCATTACAAAAACACCAATTATACATACCTAATGCGAATTCATGGTGAATTGATATATAAACCTTTGAGAATCCTTCAAAATGGATAATATGAAGCATAGAATATGTAATATCGATGAAAAAAGGATTTGATCATCAGAATAAAACAATCAAAACATGAACCCAACATTACCCCCACGCCTAAGGATTTGCAGGTCCCTCTATAAACAAAAAGGAATCACCGGCATAACTAGAATCATGAAGGAGGGGGTGGATTGGCTTTAGAAGCTTCTCCCTCTTTTCCTGGAGATTTTGTCTTGGTCCTTTTATGATGTTTCAATTGCGTCCGAAGGTTGTGATTGGTGGTGGTCATTTGATCAACCAATCATTGGAGAGAATTCACTTTTTCTTGCAATACCACATTGTCATGATGTAGATGCCTATCCAGAGTTTTTCTCTCTTCCAACTGTTGAAGCAACTGAGCATTTTCTTGTTGTAATTTCTCAATAATTGGGGTATGATCAGATGGTTCAAAAGAAGAGGGCTTGGATCCATTGATGTATGTAGAAGGTATATCAACTTTGGAAGCTAATGTAGGAATCTGGGAGGTAGGAGTAATAGAGTGTTTGTGAGAGGGAATACTTTCAGATTTTACTTCTTTATCAGATTCAAACTCTTCTACAGGAACCTCTTTGAGTCTTTTATGGGGGATTTCAAGATCAGAAGACACTTTGATAGGATCCAAAGTTCTTGGAGTTTTTGCATTAGGTTTTCCACTTGCACTTTAGGTACTTCTTCGAAAAGATTCCCCTTTGAACTGATTGGATCCTCTTCTATTTGTAGTTACTGAAGGAAAGTATTTCTGAAATGCATCTTGTAAATTTTTAGGTTGAGGATCAATAGGTGTTGAAGGAAATGGGGAATTATCAATAGGCTTTTTGGTTTTCTTGCCCGATAAGGCTGCAGGGGAATCAACAATTTTCTTGGATTTTTGTTCAGATAGAGAGATAGTTTGAGTTGGAGGGTTTGGAGTCTTTGGAGAATGAGGCCTAGACGGAGTAACAGTCCCTAAATCAATTGATCTCTTGCTGGTCTTGACTGTGAGATGGGGGTTTGAGAATTGATAGAGGAATTCATCCCATGTCTTGCCCTGTTTTTTCAACTCAGTTATGAAAAGCAATTTGATGAGGCCATGGTGGAATAGATTGTTGTGAGGATTGGCCAAGTTTTTACACACTTGGGAAGAAATTTTCTCAAGAATTTTCAAGAATTAGAAAGGAAAATTCAGGGGCTTATTAAATTGGAAATGAGCTAACAGAGGAAAATGGCAAGCTTTGAAGACACAATACCTACCTTCACAAGTGATAAGCCTGGTAATTATGATCAGGGGATTAATCAATTCATCCTTGATCCATTATTTGGAGTACCATTTAGCTCCAGAAACATTTTGAAATTTAGGCTTGAATACTCTATTGTATCTTTTCTGTGGCAATTGATGGTGTTTGAACCATCGATCCCCAACCCGTGGAAATTTCGTGGTTGAGGAAATTGACTCCTCAGAGACCAAGAAGGCCAGAGACCCTACATGCACTAGCCTCCCATCGAAAATGAGAGATAATTTCAATGAGAAGCCATCATCATGGCCCTACAGACTGGAAAAGAATGGTCCCCACCCCGCGCGAAGGAAAATCTCTCTACACTCCGCGAATTAGGGAATGGCCAGAAGCTCGGCATAGGAAGAAGGTTCATAGAGTTTAGGCATGGTTACAGTGTGGAGGATGAGAATAAGAATGAAATCGGGTAGAGGCTGAGCATGACACAACACGCATGGGATGAGTGGAATGTCAATTGGGGAAAAACACCCAATTTTTAATGCGATTGAGGTGGAAACGGTTGAATTCGTGAGCGAATTCATCACAGATGATTTCCATGTGTGACTATGATTGCGCAGCATTTGAATTTTGAATGGTGTACTTTGGAGGGAATTGCAATTATGTGTGAATTATATCAATGTCCATGTCTTCAACTAGGACATTTGATCATAAAAACGCATTAGATTTTTTTAATTTAATTATCAACGTGAATTTTAACAACATACAATTCAATTAATCTTATTTTACTAGTGAATCAGGTGTATCAATTCAAACGATCCTTTTTTGCATGCAATAATGGTCATTTACAATATATGCATATCTCATCCATTCCTTCATATGGCGCTTCATCCAGTCATCCAGATGGCACCCCATCCGGTCTTCCAAATGACACTCCATATGGCACTTCATATGGTACTCTTGTGCAAGTAGAAATTATCCCCATTATAATGGACATTCACCCATAGCACTCATATTGGGAAATTTATGACTGTCATGGTGAACATGAGCATGGACAGGATAATTGTAAATAGAATGATCCACTGTTAATTTCCTTGTCATCGTTCTTGTAACACTATAAAAAAAATTGTTCCTTTGTTAAATAATTTGTTCCTCTGTTCGTAGGCATGTAACACAAATCTGTAGTGAGAATTTAACAATCTGTAATTGACACAAAGAACCAGTTAAGAACTCTTTCATTAAAAATGTACAACAGGCTTATAACACATAGTGATGTCAGTCGTATAGAATTTAGCATTTTAATAAAAACAACTGCTGATATAATAGCCCGGAATATCATGAAAACAATATAACAGAATTTTTACAGAGATTATACTTCCTCTTCTCATGGATTATAATATATATGGCCAGTGTTTATCATTTGTCAGCTCAGGAAACCCCTCCCCCACTCCTAAGTATTGTGACACCTCACAATAAAAAATATAGGGAACCAGTCAATTCTCCCAATAGCCTAAGATTTATAGCTTGCCAAGTGTAGAGATAGATTTCACACATTAGTTTGATGAGACGATTAAAGTATGGCCCCACCTGTAGGACATAACATCCTACATATAGTTAAGAAGAGGTAGGTGAGGGAGTCTTAGGATAGTCCTAAATCTAGTTCCCAATGGCATATTTATGGAGTTCATTGACCTTTTCTTAACCATGCATACTTCTTTTCATCTTTGTCTATAAGTAATGTTGTACATCAGGACAAGTTTATGTTAGACAACTGA
>ML786540.1:711667-746575 GCA_009831015.1 Picea engelmannii | reverse complement strand
CTGTTTTCTCTAGCACCAACTAGAAGGAAGCACCAACTCCCTGGTTTCTCTAGCACCAACTAGAAGGAAGCACCAACTCCCTGTGTTCAAGAACCCACTTGAACCTTTGAGGACACAAGTCCTCCCTAGCTCCACCCAACCACCCTAAAATATAAATATTTGCTACTGAAACTTATTACAGTGATATGATGTTCAACAATGGCTTACCATACTCATCATTGTTCTGCTGCATTTCGTTGCTCTGTCTGCCTCATTGCCTTTCTGCACACATCACTTGCATTGTCTGTTCTTCCACTTTTTATGCTTTGTGCGCCATGTCCATTCACTGCACAGTTTCTCTTCTTTGCTCTTCAGCTGCTGCACTCTCCCCCTTCTTCACACATGAATCACCTTCACCAACAACATTCACAACAACCTCCAACAGCAACCGCAACAACAACCTTCTCTTCTCTGTACTGTGTATTTATAGCTTCTGTTCACCTTGTGCATGCAATGTTCGCAATCCTCTGCATGCTGACTCCGCGTCGTTATGCTCCACCTCTCGAGTGCTCTGTCTGATCATCATCGTGACTCTTCAACTTCTTTGGTGGTTTTCCCACGCGTTCAACATCACTAGATGTTATGCTGAGATTCCTCAGCCTCTCTGGCAGTTGAGACTCTTTGTCTTCTCTGTGACAGTCGAGCTCACCTTCTCTATTTCAGTTACAGCCTCAATCCCATCCAACTATCAATTGCCTCCACGAGTCGTCTTCATTCCACTGGCAGATTCCATGTGACTCTTCTGCTCCTCTGGAAATCACACCAAAGTCTCTTCGCAACCTCTGGTAGAAACCATCAATGGTTACTAGCAGTTTCACTGTGTCGTGCAACAGTAGCCCTCCGATCTTGTTCAAATTCACCTGCACCGTTGGATTAACTCTGAAGGGTATTGTTGTTATTTACCCGTTTCGCACTTTTGCAATTCAGAGATTCTACGATGAGACATCTTGACTCTCCATGTCACGAGCTCTGAAATTCTAAGGCGGAGCTCATCTGCACTAGGTCCTTCCTCCACATGACCATACACAGTGACAACAGGTTGCGCTAAAAGGCACTGTGAACTCATGATCTTCATAGACCCTGATCGACGGTCCATGATCTCGATGAATCAACGGTCCAGATCTTTTCGAGATCTCGCATCTCGTTGTTCCTTAGTTGGAGGTTCTCGTCACTCCAAGTCACGATAGGCGAAGCTCCGAGATGGAGCTCAGATCAACGATCCACGTTCTTGGTGATCCGACGGTCCTGATCTTTTCGCGATCTCGCATCTCGTTGTTCCTTAGATGGAGGTTCTCGTCACTCCAAGTCGCGATAGGTGAAGCTCCGATATGGAGCTCAGATCAACGGTCCAGAATCTTGGTGTATTGACGATCCAGATCTCTTCGTGAATTCGCATCTCGCAGTTCCTGTGATGAAGGGTCTCATCACTCCAAGTCACGATAGCCGAGACTCCGAGATGGAGTCAGATCAACGGTCAAGATCAAACCTTGATCTGACGGCTAAGATCAAACCTCGATCTGATGGCTAAGATCAAACCCCGTTCCTTTGACTTTCCAGTCAGCGACATGACGATCTTTCACCACGTGTCCTCTTGATCCAATGGACCACGACTGTCATATCTGCCTTGGAGCTTCACCATATCTAACAGCTATTGGTCCTTCGTACTTCCCCTAGATCCTATGGCCCAGATCTTCTCGTGATTTTGCCACTTCTCCGTGTGAGTTCTCGACACCTTCAAGTCCTGATCTATGAAACTCCGATAAGGAGTTAAATCAATGGTCCAGATTCATTCTTGATTCAATGGCTGCGATTGAATCGCGATATCGTATATCGCAAAATTGGGGTTCCTGATGTCAAAATTCTTTGGCATCTCCAACTCTCGATCCTCGAAACTCCGACATGGACAGGGATCAACAGTCCAGATTCAACCTCGATCTGATGGCTCAGATTAAGTCGTGATTTCACATATCGCGATTATGCCCGCTTCTCCTTGTTCTTTAAACACCGTGCAGGTTTTCCTCGATCCAAAGGTGGTCGGATCCTGCGCTCAGATCTAACACCTGAGATCTATCCTTCTCTCCAATGTGCACTCTTCTTGTCTTTATTCAGATCTAACAGTTCTCATGCCGTCGGGAATTTTGGATGGGATCCAATGATCAGCGACGCTTCTCCTCCAAGCTTACATTGTTCCTATTTGTCCATCGATGCACACTCTGATCCTGCCATCTTCACAATTGTACTTTCCATCAATGACAAGCATACGCTACCTGTTAAACATTTGCCAATAGTTTAAATATTTAGGAATTTTATTTAGTGTTTGTTAGATCATCACCCTCGCTAGGTAGAATGCCCCGCTGCCAGTAAGCCTGTTCAGTACTCCGATGGGTTTACCTAGTCATACCATAGGCTGGTACCCGCTGCCAACATACCTGCTCAGTATCCCGATGGGTTAGCCTCTTACACCCTTTTACAACAAAGACTGGTCCACCATATTTTAAGATTTTTATATAAAGATTGATTTTTGCAAGAAGATGGGGAGACAACTCTGAATTTTTATTTATTTATTTATTTAAGACTGGGATGGTATTTATATTAGAGGATGAATCTTCTTTGTGTATTCCTTATATATTGTCCCAATGTAAGGGGTACTTAAGTGGACGTAGCCTATCTAAAGATATGGTATGATCAAGCATTTTTAGTGTGTAGTGGATGGTGTCATTGGAAAAGAATAGAAAGGTATCTTCAGGCTCGACTCACTTTTTTTTTAAGTTATAGTGATGTTTCCATGGCTAACCACTAATCAAACCTTCTTGCTAATCTTTCATAAAGATACTTTACTCACCTACTCAGGGTTGTTGGGGAAATTGTACAAGTAACCTCTAGGTTTGATAGACAAGGTGTCACTTCCTTATATCCTCTACTGGTGGAGGTTACGAGCAACTTCCATTAAAGATGCCCTGAGAAAAAGGAAGATAGAAATATTGCAAAAATATGGCTAATTCATAAAAATTCATTATTCAATTAATGCTTAAGAAGACAACAAGGTTCAAATATAGAAATATCTTTTTTTGAAGGAAAATACTTCCCTTTTTGTCTCCTTGAAATTGTCCAGTCGTGGTGAAATAAATACCTACAGAAATCTCTAGAATTGTTTATCAATAAAAGCACACTTCAAATTATTTACATATGTACAATCAGAATTCAAAAAACGTTTCAAGAATAGGGGGAGGGAGAAGAAAATTCCCCATCCACCAAGGCCAATGCCTTGTCAGTTGATATGACCTGTAGAAAATATTTTTGGGAAATGGGTCTGTGGTAAATTTTGAGTCGGTGTCCATTCACTACGAAAGAGACTTGTCCATCGTCGATTGTTTTAATATTAACAAAACCATTATAATATACGGTAAATACCTCATAAGGAACCAACCACCGAGTGGTAAGTTTTCCTTTAAAATTTTTAAATCGCGAGTCAAAAAACAAAGCCCAATCACCAATTTGGAATTGTTTCTTCTTAATAAATTTTTCATGCCACTTGCTCCTCTGGTTTTGAACTAACATTTTTTGTTAGATAGAATCTTTCCTAATCTCATCCAACTCATTTAATTGTAGGGCTTGTTGTTTCCATGCCTCATCTATGTTTAATACCAATTGTGCAGCAATACAAAAAGTCCTTACTTGGAATTCTATTGGTAGAAGTACTTGTTTTCCATACACTAGATCGTAGGCGGTATGCCTAGTGGTGTTTCTCTAGGTGGTACGATATGCCTACAAAGCATATGGAAGTCTATCAGCCCAATCCCTATGGTGTAATTGAACAACATTGGTTAATATAGTTTCCAAAACTTTGTTTGTGGACTCTACTTGGCCATTAGCTTGCGGGTGATATGGAGAAGACTTGCAATGCTTGATCCCATATTTCTCCATTAATTCCTTCTTCAACTTGGAATTATTGGGTGCCCTGGTCTGTAAAAATTTCACGAGGAACACCAAAGTGGGTAAATATGTCTTCATAAATTAATTCAACAACAGATTTTTCGGTATCCCTAAATAAGGATTTTTCTTCTATCCACTTGGTGACATAATCTGTACAAACCAAAATATAGTTCTTCTTACGAGACATGGGTGAAATTGGTCCTACAAAATCAAGGGCCCATTTCTCAAAAGGTTCTTTCATAACTTGGGAACGTAAGGGAATTTCATCAACTGATCTGGGTCTTCCTATCCTTTGACGCCTATCGCAACTCCTCACATATTTGGCAACATCCTTAAAAATTCTAGGCCAATAGTAACCTGAATGTAACACCTTATATGTTGTACGTTTGTCAGAAAAATGGCCACCACATGGTCCATTATGACAACTTCATAGGATTTATGGTATCTCTTCTTCTTGGACACATCTACGAATAATCAAGTCTAGTCTAGTACGAAAAAGGTCATGGCCAACCCAAGAGTAGTTATCACTTTGCGTGATAATTCTACGCTTTTCATGAGGTGAAAAATGAACTGGAAACTTCCTAGTAGCCAAATAATTTTCCATATATGCAAACCATGGGGTATTTACAGACATGGAAAAGAGATGCTCATCTGGAAAACTATCATAAACAGGAATATCATCATCCTCATGTTTTATGCGTGAAAGAAAATAAACTACTAAAATCTCCTTTCGAGGTCGGTCAAGGACAATGATATTGAACTCTTGCAATAATAGGAGCCACATAGTCACTCGACTATTGGTAATAGGTTTATTCATGAGAAATATAATGGAAGAGTGATATGTATGTACAAATACTTTGTATCCTGTGATATAATGGAGAAATCTATTGATGGCATGGACCACTGCCAAGAATTCCTTTTTGGTAACTGTATAGTTTAACTCGCCAGGGGACAAGTTATTACTCACAAAATAAATGGCATAGGAATGATGGTCTTCTTTCTGCCCTAATAATCCTCCTATTGCATTATTAGAGGCATCAGTGGATATGTGAAATGGAAGGGCCCAATTGGGTCCCCTAATAACTGGTGCCACAAATAACTTAGCTTTCATAGTTTCAAAGGTAGCTTGACACTGGTCAGTCCAAAGAAAATCAACATCTTTTATCAACAATCTGAACATGGGTGCAACAATATTTGTGAAATTTTCAATAAATCATCGGTAGTATCTGACATGTCCAAGAAAGTTTCTTACCTATTTTTGAGTCTTGGGGGGTGGAAGTTTGATGATTACCTCAATCTTAGCAGGATCCACTTTGATCCCTTTAGATGAAACATGATGTCCTAAGACTACTCCTTCAGTCAACAACATTTTACATTTTTCATGACTTAAGGATAGGTTCATTTCTTGACATATGATAAGGAATTTCTCTAGATTATCTAGTGCTTCCTGGTAAGTATTGCCATATTCTGTAAATTTGTTCATGTATACTTCCACACAATCATGAATAAGGTCAAAAAATATCCCTAGCACTTCTCATTGAAATGTGGCAGGGGAATTACACAAACCAAATGGTAAGACCCTATAGGCATAGGTGCCCCAAGGACAAGTGAAATTAGTCCTGTCCTAATCCTTAGGTGCTATGAGAATTTGGTTGTACCCGCTATATCCATCTAGGAAGGAGAAGTATTTCTTCCCTGACAAGGTATCCAAGACTTGGTCAATGAAAGGAAGGGGAAAATAATCCTTTAGAGTGGCCTTATAAAGTTCCTGAAAATCAACACAAATTCTCCATTTCATGGTTACTTTCTTTGGAACCACTACAAGCGGGGATACCCATTTACTGTCAAAGATCGGATAAATAAATCCAACATTCAATAAATTTTGTATCTCCTCTTTTACTATATCCTTGAGTGTCCGGTTCATCCTCCTCTAGGGTTGCCTAACATGTGTTACTTCTTCCTGGGTATATATGTGATGAATGCATGTATCAGGGTGTATACCCTTCATATCAGTGTATTCCTAGGTGAATGACCTTGATTGTTCTTTAAGGACATTTACTAACTGTTTTTGTTGGTCTGCATCTAGTCCAGAATTTATATTTAGGAAATTTCCCTGGACTAATCTCATAGGGAATGGTATAAGATGTGGAAGAATCATCTATCTCAAAAAAAAAACATGTCGAAGACAAAGTTGATGGGTCCAACTGTTCCTACAATTCTTCCCCAAATATGTACTCAAATTGGGGAAAAGATTGTGGAAAATCAACACATGTGATAATAGAAATAAACTAGTTTAGCACATTTTCCGTTGTTTTCTCTTGAAGTGCCCAGGAATGATCACTTGGCAACACGAGTTCTTCCCAGTCCTTATTCTCATATGGACATTCAAGCCACCATAGATTCTCCATGATAGGTTGATCTGGTGGGTATATGGTCAGCTTTTGTATAGAAAGTCCATTTGAGATGGTCATTTCACATTCTCTATAGCCAATAAATGCATTGGTTGTGTCCAACCAAGGTCTTCCCAAGATAATGGGATGCCCTTTAGCAGGATTCTTTGAATGAATGACAAGAAAGTCTACTGGGTATTCCCACGAGGCTAATGTAACTATGATATCATCTAATATTTCTTCAGGTATAAACTTTGTCTTATCTGCTAATTCCAAAATAGTTGGGGTAGGTCTAAGAAGAGGTTTTAACTGTAATTCCTCCAAGGTAGTAATAGTCATAACATTAATGGTTTCCCCTAGGTCTATGAGAGTGTTTTCGATGGGAACCTTATTAATGGTTATCGTTACTACGAGATTCATTGGGTTCCCATACTTTGCGACCCTAGGATACTCTGATATGTATTCAGAGAATTCTCCTATCAAATGTACTGTTGGAGGATCCTTTTGCTTCCTACCTGGTTTCTTGATACACAATTCTTTGACTACCTTACTATAAATTGGAATGTCCTTTATGGCTTGTAACAAGGGAATTTTGACATAGATATTCTTCAATTCATTTAAAATGTCAAATTCCAGTCGAGTGGTTGGTTTCTCAATCGCTAATCTTTCTGGATAAGGAGGGGATTTTGTAATCTGTGAAGATTCATTTTGAGGAATATTTAGTTCCTGGTCTTTAGGAATGACAAAATCCTCCCACTTAGTGTCATATGTGGGTTGTTCGAGATTTTCATATTCTTCTTCTTCCCGGATGACTACTGAAGGCCTTTGTCTATCCATAACTTTTCTCGACCTTAGTTGAATCTCCTGCAATGGAACATGAGAAATAACATATGTTGGGAAGGTTTGCATCTCAACATTGTGAAGAGGTTGAGTTGGTTTGTTATTGGGGTTGGGCACTGGTTGTGCTGGTAATAATTTTGGTCTTAGGGAGATTGTATTATGGTATTGTTGGGGTTGTTGTGGAATAGGAGGTAAAGGTGGGGGAAATAAACCTGGCAAAAGTTGCAGGATGTTCAGTGGAAACTAGGGGTAAGGATGCGTGGTAAAAGGGACAGGTGGAGCTTGAGTGTTTCCTTGGGTATGCCCTTCTCTCCATCCTGGTAGACAAGGATGGTGATACTTTATAGACCAGTTTTGCCAATTCGGTGAGTTCCATTGTTGTGATTATTGATAATAGGGTGGAACTTGAGGTGGTAGATCCGGGTATGTAGGTTGAATCCTAGGCTACCATGGCCTCCTATGTGCATAAGAGGATTCCACATGATCCCCACTTATGTAAATGGATAATAAACAAGGAAGTGATGGGAATTTTTCAGTTGGGTGGTATTCAATGCATAAGCCACAAATTGAAATATTATTTAATGGGCATTCCCTTGATGAATGCTTCCTCCTGCATCTTGGACAAAATATGCACATTGCTGTAGTATTATCCTTCTGTTTCTTTTTAATATTTAGGGTGTCAAAATGGGAACCTATTGTACTTAAGATATCAATTTTGAAGTTCTCCAGTAGGTTTCCTATCTCTACCCTTGTGATACCACATGAACTAATTGTTTTTAGGTTTCTACTATAAGGATCTCAAACACTCTTCCCCGTTTTGGCTCTACTCCTCAAGTAATTCCTACAAATTTCACAGATATCAGTAAATGGTTTATGGGATATGTCACCTGATGCCATCAAGTTAAGTGTATCTAGGTATTCTTCCAAAATACCTTTAAGGAAAAGAGTCTCGACTGCATCATCTGGGAGGTCATGGTACTTCGATTTCTATGAGATATAAGCAAAAGAAAACTGTTCCATGTAATCTTCGAGACTCTCGCCCTCTAACTGTTGGATCTTAAAAATAACATTATGGGAATCCTTGGACTTGCAATAGTCTTGGTATTTTTTAAGAAATATAGATTTCATGTCTTCCCAAGACCTAATACTGGACTCTCCCAACCCCATGAACCATCTTAGTGCAGAATCCTTGAGGGTGGCAAGAAAAAGTTTTAGTTTCTAGGCATCTTTCAAGTAATTGTAGCTTCTATAGAAGATGTCAAACTCAAATAGGAAGGTATCCGGGTCTTCACTGCTTTTACCATAAAATGTGGGTAGTGTCGAGAGTGGAATGTTCTTCATGTTGACATTATGTGTGGTATCCAAAATTGGAAACTTGAAGGTGGTTTCAGTTTGGTTTCCAACTTATTCTCCCTCATCGTGTCTTACATGGTTTTGATCCTCCTGATCATCCATACTGGTTTGGTTTCCAAAGAGAGAGTACATAAATGGTTTCATCCTTGAAGATAAAAAAGTATCCCAAGGTTATTTTCCAGGAAAGGTATCCCTTTGATGGGAATATTTATCTACTGTTTGGATGTTCGAGACTTTACTCGAGTAGGTTGAAACTATTGGTGCCAAAGTTTTTGTTTCGACTTGGGAAACAATTATATTGGCTGAACTTCCAAAAAGAGTATCCACATGTTCAGGGTCAATGATATCTACAAAGTTAGGGTCCCCTAGTGGTGGTGAAAAAGAAAAGGTTGTGTTGGTTGGTTCTGATGAAGGCTCAAGTGGTCTTGCCTCCTGTCCCACTACTATTGATGTTTCAATTTTTTGCTCTATAATGCTCCCGGTTTTGGTCTATTTAGAGACTGCTTTATCTCTTTGGGTTGAACTAACCCCTATTTTCCAATATCGATCTGCAGAGTTTATGGGTAGAGTGTTTTGGTTTGGTTTTAATGTATCTTCCCTTTGGTTCCCTAGGTTTGTTCATGAAAGAAAATACAAAAGAATAAATACCATTGGGTTTGGGGGAACCTGCTATAACAGATGCACAGGTTCTTACCTGTCATATTAAAGTTTCCCCACCACCAAACTAATTTTAAGGTTCATAAATGATCTACTCCCTAACTATTTCCTACCTTAAGAAAACTCCCCGACAACGACACCAAAAATGATGGGTATTCTATATGCACTAATTCACTCAATTAAATTGTCAACTTGTGGTAAGTAAACTTAGAGTTGTGGCACAGTATGAGCCCAGGCAGGAAGGATTGTATAACTAAGGATATGGTCTACCCTAGGGATCAACACTCTATCAATCTACTTTCTAAAGAGATGATTTTTCAATTTTAGTTAATTAACAAATTCTATGTAAAGCAACATTCAATTAATGAGCTTTAAGCGATTCTATAATTATGAACTATTTACCCTAAGCAACTTCAAACAATGAATTTATGGCCTATTTCTAAATAATCAAATAACAAGAAATCTATTTTAAAGCTAGTTAATCTATTCAATCTCTTTTTAAGTAAGCAACAATAAGTAAGATATTTCTGAGTTATTTGATCTATCTATCTTTGAGAAAGTAAGCAAGTAGACAACTAATCTATAAAACCTATTTTGACAAGTGAACTCTATTGTTAAAAATAACTCATAACTATTTCTATTTTGCGAAGAATAAATTTTAATCTACTTAACCAAAAGTAAAATTGTTATGACTGTATTCAAATTCTAATTTATCAAAACTATTTCTAGCTTGCAGTAAAAAGAAATCATTCAGAGGTGATGATTATCTCTTCAGTGTCGAATAACATCACAATGGCGTTTGACTATTAGTGACAATTCAAGAGGAATTAATTCAATGTTGACTTCTATAGAGAAATGGAAAGTATGGATAAGGAAATCTAAGGAAAGTTTATCCATCATAGAAGCAACATTAAGTATTTCTAAAATCCAAGTGATCTCTAAACTTTATACATCAATCATCGACTGTTAAAGACACTCTTATTCAAATTTACTACTTCAAGCAAATCTATAAATTCATGAACTCATGATTAAAATTCCTAATTCAAATTCACTCTATGCAAACTTCTAATTCTTGATCAATTTCAACTAGAAATTACAATTCAAATTCATAACTGAGATTTCATGATCTAAACTGAACTAATTCTATCATTAAAAATCATATTTCAAAATTAACCAAAATGATTTTAGAATCATAATCAAAAATCTATTTCTATCCTATCATGCTAAAGAAAAATAAGAAAACAAAATAGACCTACAAAGAATAATTAAAATGACAATTAAATCTATCTCAATTAAAGCTATCAAAACTGAAAACAACTAATTTATCAAAGCTTACAAATAAACCAATATTAAACTAATGCTTTGTCTACACTAATGCTCTATCTAAGTTAATGCTATGTCTAAACTAATGCTTTGTCTAAACTATCAGAAACAAAGTAATTAATCAAGAATTCAATGAAACTATCTAAATTAGTATCCTGCAAGATGATTTATAGCTAAGAAGGAAAAATACGCAATACTACAATTAACCAACTCCTACAACCTACAAACAACAGATAACCATGGACGTCTTTATATGATCTAAACAATTAAATCAAGCAATCTGCAATTAAGCAAAACAAATTAGATTAACGAGTTATAATTGACATATATTCAACAATTAAAATTGAGAAATACATGCAGTAAAGAAACAATTGTGAATTCTAAATAAGCAACAAGATGAACAAAAAATATATACTGATATACACAGTCACCCAAACCACTGGTGGGACCCCCAGCAGATCGTGGCTACACTCCAACAAGAAAATGAAGGTGCTAAATCAACACAATACTGTCATTAATCATAAAACAGAGTCTGGAACAAAATTGCAGATAATGTATGTATTAAACAAATGAAATTCTTCTTCTCATTTGTCCCACAGATGGTGGTATTTATAGATGATTACAGCTTCAGAGGTTGACCTCCTCTAAAAACAACAAACTCATTAAATGAGTTCGAACAACAACATCTTCTAGTAATTTCTTGAGCCACTCAATGATCACTACAACCACCCAATCTTAGGTGTGTCAAGATCTGTAGCTGGAGGCCATGAGGGGGCACAAAACCCAGATCCCCGATTCATCCACCAAAGGCCACCAATGTACCAACCGCCAACTCCAATGCACTCCGAGTGTTGGATCGCATGCTGGATGGAGTGTCGAATCACGTGTCGGATCAAGTGTTGAATGGAGTGTCGGACGAGGTACTAGATGGAGGATCAGACCGTGATTTCACCCTGTTGCAAGAAAACCATGAATTATATATTCATAATCATCGAACTGAGCTGGATTGATCACAAGACCATTACAAAAACACCAATTATACAGACCTTATGTGAATTCATGGTGAATTGATATATAAACCTTTGAGAATCCTTCAAAATGGATAATATAAATCATAACATATGTAATATCGATGAGAAAAAGATTTGATCATTGCAATAAAACAATCAAAAGATGAACCCAACACATACATCAAGAATCATCAAGAAAAACCCTAGTTGAACACTTCCACCAAGAAACTTTCCAAAATACTCCAAGATTTATCCTTCCTCAACAAGTGCGCCTAAAATTTCAGCGAAGTAACCCTAGATATGGGGCAAATTTCTATCCTCACAAGTGTGAGTGAAATATGATGAATAATACAAGGGTTAAGACCCTTATTTATACAATATCAATGACCAGGATTAGGTCAAAAATGTCGACATGGCCAGTTACACATAATATCCAGTTTTTACATTAAATGTCATAATAAAACCCTAAATCAAGATGTAAATATGACGTCATGCTCCTTTAGGGTGATGTTAGGCCTTCTTAGGGCAACGTTGGCCTCCTGGAGAAAAAAATTAGTCCTCCTTGTGTAAATTTGTTGAACTTGAACATAATAGAGCTAGCTAGAAAATAATACAGACATTTGTAGAGAGAAATTGAGAAAGAAGAAGGAGAGAAAGAATAGAAAAATTCTCATTAACCGTAATGAATAATGAATAATTTACACATGATATACTCTATATACATCAATGCATGCGCACTGGAGGAGAACCAATGTGCCATAGTGGTGGTCTAGAGTGATATGGACACACACCAATAGTTACAGGAGTGAACTGCCACCTACTATAGTCTCTTAGGCAATTACAGGAGTGAACTGCCACCTATCTGAGTTAACTAGTCAACTAGTCTTTAGTTAATTCATTGAACAAAGTGTAGTGAGGATTAGATCAAGGTATCAAGGGTAATGCGTCAGTATGGTGATGATCCCAAGGAAAGTGTACATTAGGATGATTATGATCCCAATGTTGCATGGTGACAAAACCAATGCAGCATCTAGACTCAACTCAACTAGTCAAATTGAAGTGTCAACTGAAAGAGAATATTCTCCAGATGGAATATTATCTCCTAAAATATAGTAGACTGGATAATGACTAATTATGATTAATAAACAAGGAAAAAACTTAGGAAAAATAAATCCTAGGTGACGTAGCCCTCCTCAACCCGCGGGTCGGAAGGTTACGTACACAGGATCATTCTTCTCTCCTTGGCCCGAAGAGCTCTCAACAACTTCTCTCCTATTTCCCTTTCAGGAAATCTGCACCCACAATTTAGTCTAAGAAATTTCCCCCTTGTACTTCGGGAGATCGGACTTCGCACTCCCGCGAATCCGGTGGTCGAGTGTCTTGTCTCTCTATCTCCGAAACCTGAAGACAGTCAACACTTGACCCTTTCCCTTGCCAGTTTGGATTTCTCCTTATTGCGATTTCGACGGTTGTGATATCAAGCAACTCGTTCCCTCGATTCCCGAAACCCGATTTGCCGAAACTTCGATGCGCTCGCAAGCTTTGACCTTTCAACAACCCCTCTTTCCATCGGGACTTTGGACTTCACAATATCACGAATCCTAATGCAAAGAATTTGGGTCTTTATCCCACGAAACCCCGAAATGGTCAACGGAGTTTGACTCCATGTCAATAGTGCGCTACCTGTCCACTCTGCTGATTCCTGTGCCCCACACGATCCTTTTGTCCCTTCAGGACTTCACGTTTCGTGATTTCGCGAGTCCCGTTGCAAAGATTACGGGACTCCAACCTACAAAACCTTGATATAGAAATCCACGGGTAAATCCAATGGCCCTTGTTGACTTGGATCTATGGTTCTGCCTCTCCTGAGCCTGAACCTTTGAAAGTATTCTCCGTAACTCCCCTGCTCCTCCGTGAGATCTGACGACTCACATGACTTCGCGAATTCTCCATAGAGAATTTTGACCATCCATTCTTCCTTTGAGAACCTCTGCACAAACTAAACAAGGTATCTTTCTCCGCGGAACTTGTCCTCCTGCGGTCCCACAGAGCTACGTCTTCCTTCGATTCTTCAATACACTTGGCCTCTTGCCTTCCTTCGACTCCTTCAAAGGTTCAAATCCTTCTGAGCTTTCTCACGACTTCAAGTCTTTCAGAAAACTCCTGCTCGCACTCCTTGCGGCAAACCTTCAAACACTTCCAAGTGATGAATTACTTTCGACTCTGCGCACACCTGTAGCAGTGGTCTCTCAATGCTTTGCTCAGATTCACAACTTTGAGACTTTACTCGGCATGTGCACTCCTTGCACGGCTCCAGTTCCTAAATGCACTTCTGTGTGAATGAGAACAAAAGATACCTAGTCTGAGCTTTCAGAGACAAACCTCTGAACCCTTTGTCAACGCACTCCTTGCAGGAACTCTTGCTCAGATAGAGAAACAATTGAAACTCATTTCCCTTAATCTCTCTCTCTCTCTCTCTCTCAGATTTCAGACATTCAACAAGAAATCATTCATACATAGCATAAAAACAAATGTACAATAGAAAGAGTAAAATAACCATGAGCACAACATTCAAATATGCATACACAGAGAATATTTGAACACCATGAGTCTGAATCAAAACATTCTTGTATTAATCCAGAACATCTGTACATGGAGTTCTTCTACACAGCTCTCTGCTTCTCCTCTCTATGCTCTATGCTCTCAATTGGAATAATCCCATGTTTACCTTCTATGTTACAATACACAATGAGGGTGTCTATATCCCGTTTCCCTCTTGCGCTCTAAATCTATCTAATCTAACATTCAATTCTATCTACTTGCATTAACTACTATAAATGCCTTCTACCTACTAAGGACGAGAGTGAATCGCTCAAGGTACTTTTACATTTTACAAGTGCGCTCCTTCTTAATTATCTCATTTAAGATCGGTGCATTAACTTCAAGATAATTTCAAAATTTGCGATGGGTGCTTGTCCAGTTGTCCGTTGTCTCCGCGCTGGCTCACTTGAGATGCTCCTGCATCATACTCCCTCGCTTGAAAATTTTCATGGGCTCCTGTCCATGAGCTCATGCACTGTCTGTCCATGCCTCTGGATTTCTTCTTCGTTCTCCCAGCTGGAATCTTCAACTAGATGGCCTTTCCACTTGACCAAATATTCAAAGTATTTCTTTCACCTGGTCTTTTTTCTCACTCTTTTGTCCAGTATGTGCTCCATCTGTGGCTTTTCTGCCACTGGCATCTGTTTTGTCCACTGGATCACCAGCTGTTCATTTTCAGTCCCTGCTTCCTCAGCTTTATATGGGTACAAATCTGAGATATTGAATATCGGAGAAATTCCGATCCCATCGGGTAATTCAATCTCGTAAGCATTTGCCCCAAATTTCTTCAAGACCTTACATGGTCCAATTTTCTTCATTTTCAGTTTATTATATGTTCCTCTCGGGAACCTTTCCTTTCTCAAATGTGCCAGAATCAAGTCACCAACCTCGAACTGAAGTTGTCTTCTGTGTTGATCTGCTCTGCGCTTATACTCCTGGCTTGAATTCTGCAATCGCTCCTTCACTTGGTTGTGAAGTTCCTTCATCGCCTCTGCAAAATCTTCTGCACTAGCGCTCCTAGTTGCATTCTGTTCTGAATCTCTCAATTTAGAAATTCTTCTCGGTTGCATGCCATAGACAATATGAAATGGACTCTGCCCTGTGCTCCTATTAACTGAGTCGTTATAAGAAAATTCTGCATGTGGTAATATGTTGTCCCACTGGCTGTGGTGTTCTGTCACCAGGCTTCTCAGCAAGTCTCCCAAACTTCTATTTACCACTTATGTCTGTCCATCCATCTGAGGATAATAAGACGAACTAAATGATAAGTTAGTTCCCAGCTTCTTCCATAACGTCCTAGAAAAGTGTCCTATGAACTTAGTGTTTTGATCCGAAACGATGCTCCGTGGTAAGACATGAAGTCGAATGACTTATTTGAAAAACAGATTCGCAATGTGAGTTGTGTCACTGGTCTTCTAACATGGAATGAAGTGTTCCATCTTGTAAAATCTATCCACCACCACAAAGATTGAATCATAACCTCTTTTTTTTCTTGGCAACCCCAATACAAAATCCATGTTGATTGCATCCCACGGCTTCTCAGGTATGGGCAATGGTTGATAAAACCATGCATTATGTTTCTTTACCTTCGAATGCTGGCAAATTTTGCATCTGTCCACGAATATCTTGATGTCTACTCTCATTCTCGGCCAAAAATATGACTCATTCAACTTTGCGAACGTCTTTTCGTGACCAAAGTGCCCAGCCAATCCTCCACTGTGTTTCTCTTTCAGCAAATTCTCCTACATGGAGCATTTCGGAATACACAACTGATTACCTTTAAACAGTAGCCCCTCCTGGATCATATATTCTTCCCATTGACTTCTATCCCTGAGAATTGGATTCTCAACTACTTCATACGGCCCTTTAAAATCTGGATCATTTATGTACATGTTCCTTAGATCATTAAAACCCAACGTTTTGACTCTGAACTCCTGCAATAGCAAACACTTCCTGCTCAAAGCATCAGCGATTTTGTTAGTAGTACCAGAAATATGTTTAATTACAAAAGTAAAATTTTGCATATATTCAACCCATTTAACATGTCTCTGATTCAACTTCTCCTGTTGAGTCACAAACTGCAATGCATGATTGTCACTGTATAGGACAAACTCCTTCGGAATCAAATAGTGTCTCCACTTATTCAATGCCTGAATGATAGCATAAAACTCCTTGTCATATGTGGAGTACTTCACTTTTGCTTCATTCAACTTCTTGCTGAAGTATGCTATCATCCTGTCATCTTGACTCAAGACTACCCCTATTGCAAATCCACTTGCATCGCATTTCACTTGAAATGTCTTTTGGAAATCAAGCAACACCAAAATTGGTTGTTCCATGATCTTCCTCTTCAACAGATTAAAACTCTTCTCGGCTTCTTCTGTCCAGTGAAAAGATTTATGTCTCTTCCTCACTGTGTCCATCATCGGTGCACTAATTCCACTGAAATTTCTGATGAACTTTCGGTAGAAACCATCCAATCCGTGAAAACTTCTCACCTCAAATATGTTCTTCGGTGATGGCCAATTCTTGATTACTTCCACCTTATATGGATCCATCCTCAATTTATCTATAGAAATAACAAACCACAGATAAATGAGCTCCGTCTTCATGAATGAGGATTTCTTCATGTTTATCAACAACTTTTCCTGCTGTAACCTCTCCATCACTGTAGCCAAATGTTTCAGATGCTCTGCCACTATTTTACTGAAAATCAATATATCATCCAAATACACAATGACAAATTTTCCGATGAACTCCCTTAGGACTTCGTTCATCAATATCATGAAAGTACTCGGCGCATTTGTTAATCCAAATGACAGAACAAGCCATTCATACAACCCTTCATTGGTTTTGAATGCTGTCTTCCATTCATCACCTTCTCTCATGCGGATTTGATGATAATCGGTTTTCAAATAAATCTTTGAAAAGAATTTTGCTCCACTCAAGCAATCCATTAGATCATCCATCCTTGGCAATGGAAATCTGTACCTGATGGTTATCTTGTTGATCACCCTCGAGTCAGTACACATCCTCCAGCCTCCATCTTTCCTCAGACTGAGTACTGTCGGAACAACACATGGACTCAAGCTTTCTTTGACCAAACCTTTGTCCAACAAATCCTAGACTTGTCTTTTGACCTCCTCATTCTCCTGCGGCGTCAATCTGTACGCGGCTTTGTTTGGCAAACTGGCTCCTGGTATGAGACCAATATGATGACTCACACTTCTGATCGGTGGCAATGAATGAGGTAGTTCGTCCACTACTATGTCAGCGAACTCTTCCAGCAGTTCCTGAACCTCTTCTGGTAAATCATCTACCCTTGTGCTCGTCAAAAAAATCTTCGGTTTCTTGACCACAATGAATTGTGGTTCCTCTTTCTTCTTGACCTCTGTAAGAAGTTCCTTCCCACTCATGATAATTACAGTGTTGTTTACTTCAGGTTTCACCTCCTTATCTTTGATTGGAAGCAACATGTGAGTCCTCCCATTCTTCTCTAGGGTGTATGTGTTCATTCTCCCATCATGAATCACATTTATGTCATATTGCCACGGTCTACCCAGCAATAGATGAAAAACATCCATAGGAATAACATCACATAATATCTTATCATTATATCCTCCTATCTTAAATTCAACTAAACATTGTTTAGTGACCGTTACCTGATGTCCTTTTTGTAGCCACGAAACTCTGTACGGGCTTGGATGATCAATCGTCTCCAGCTCCAGCTTTTCTACCATCTCTGTAGAAATGAGATTATCCATGCTACCACTGTCCACGATGACCTTGCATACCCTGTATTTGGTTTTGCAAGCAGTCTGAAAAAGTCTGTTTCTTTGGACTGAACTCTCCACCTCCTTCTCTATTGTCAAAAGAGCTTTTCACATCATCAATGATCTTCCGCCTTCAGCATCTTCTGCCTCAGCATTCCGCCTTTGTGCTTCAGCGATGTGAGATTCTCCACCTTATTTCTTTTTATTTGGACACTCATAAGACTTGTGCCCATTCTTTCCGCATGTGAAGCATGTTATTACTCCACCTCTTCCTCTTCCTCTACCTCTAGTATGAGGAAAAAAATTATTATCAGCATACTCTCCTCTCTGTTCGGTATGTTGTCCTCGCTGTGAGGTTCCACCTCTCTCAGTTCGAGTCTGAGGTTTTTTTCCAGTCCTCCTTGGATTTCTGGTTCTTATCCTGGGCAACTGATTTGCCTCTGGGCTGACTTCTGCCTCGACCTCTTTGACCCTACTTTCACCTCAGCTTCTCTTCCACTTTCAGAGCCATCTGATAAGAATCTTCCACCATTCGGATGGTTACCATGCTCATCTCATCCTGGATGTCGTATCTCAGACCATTCATGTATCTGGCAACCTTTTCAACATCGCTTTCCCGATGACCTTCCCTGATGTTCATCTTGTAGAATTCTTCAGTGTATTCTTTTACTGTCATCAGCTTCTGTCTCAGGTTCTGCATTCTCCTGAACAGAGTAATCTAGTAATCTCTGGGGATGAATTTTGCCTTCATCTTTGTGATCATTCTATCCCATCTTTTGATCTTTTGCTTGCCTTTGCAGCGTCTGTCAGCTTGTAGTTCATCCCACCACAATGATGCATGTCCTTTTAATATTGTGACAACATGCTTGACCTTCTTGTCCTCTTTGACATCTTCATAGTCAAAGTATGTGTCCAGAGCTCTAATCCAGTCTAGAAGCTCCTCTGCATCCAGATTTCCCTCATAAACTGGAATGTCCATTTTCGCTCTTGCACCCATTCTTGCAATAGCTCTAATCAAACGTTTGTTTGCGGCATCTTCGGCTGCAACTTCCTCTCCTTCATGTTCAGCCTCAATTTCACTTTCGGAATCACTAAGATCCCTAGCACTGACTGTGTGCCTCTGTGTTGTCTCCATGTCTTTGAGTCTAGCACGTAGATCACGCATCTCTCTCTCCATGGCTAGATCAGTCATTTGCCTACCCCTTCTTCTCGGCATTTCCCTATCCTCTAGCGGATCGGGTGTTTTCCTGTCCCTTCTCCTTGGCAGCATGGTGAATTCTCCTTTTCCTTGCTACAGAAAGCAAAGAATCCTTTCTGTGGCTTCATACCAAACCTGATGCAGCCCTCCTCAACCCGCGGGTTGGAAGGTTACGTACATAGGATCGTTCTTCTCTCCTTGGACCGAAGAGCTCTCAACAACCACTCTCCTATTTCCCTTTCGGGAAATCTGCACCCACAATTTACTTTGAGAAATTTCCCCCTTGTACTTCGGGAGATCGGACTTCGCACTCCCATGAATCCGATGGTCAAGTGTCTTGTCTCTCTATCTCCGAAACCCAAAGACAGTCAACACTTGACCCTTTCCCTTGCCAGTTCGGATTTCTCCTTATCGCGATTTCGGTGGTCGTGATGTCAAGCAACTCGTTCCCTCGATTCCCGAAACTCGATTTGCCGAAACTCCGATGCGCTCGTAAGCT
The DNA here is from genome assembly GCA_009831015.1 of Picea engelmannii. Taxonomy (NCBI): domain Eukaryota; kingdom Viridiplantae; phylum Streptophyta; class Pinopsida; order Pinales; family Pinaceae; genus Picea; species Picea engelmannii. Next base: position 726,959 of record ML786540.1, on the reverse strand, counting down.
TTGACCTTTCAATAGCCCCTCTTTCCATCGGGACTTTGGACTTCACGATATCGTGAATCCTAATGCAAATAATTTGGGTCTTTACCCCACAAAACCCAGAAATGGTCAACAGAGTTTGACTCTGTGTCGATAGTGCATCACCTGTCCACTCTGTCGATTCCTGTGGCCCACACGATCCTTTTGTCCCTTTGGGACTTCGCGTTTCATGATTTCGCGAGTCCCGTTGCAAATATTATGGGACTCCAACCTACGAAACCCCGATCTAGAAATCCATGGGTAAATCCAATGACCCTTGTCGACTTGGATCTACGGTTCTGCCTCTCCTAAGCCTGAACCTTTGAAAGTATTTGCTGTAACTCCCCTGCTCCTCCGTGAGATCTGACGGCTCACAGGACTTCGTGAATTCTCCACAGAGAATTCTGACCGTTCGTTCTTCCTCTGAGAACCTATACACAAACTAAACAAGGTATCTCTCTCCATGGAACTTGTCCTCCTGTGGTCCCACGTCGCTACGCCTTCCTTCGATTCTTCAAGACACTTGGCCTCTTGCCTTCCTTCGACTCCTTCGAAGGTTCAAATCCTTCTGATCTTTCTCACGACTTCAAGTCTTTCAGAAAACTCCTTCTCACACTCCTTGTGGCAAACCTTCAAACACTTCCAAGTGCTGAATTCCTTTCGACTCTGCACACACCTGTAGCAGCAGTCTCTCAATGCTTTGCTCATATTTTCAACTCTGAGACTTTACTCGGCTTGCGAACTCCTTGCACGGCTCCAGTGCCTAACTACACTTCTGTGTGAATGAGAACAAAAGCTACCTAGTCTGAGCTTTCAGAGAAAAACCTCTGAACCCTTTGTCAATGCACTCCTTGTGGACAATTCAACTGCACTCCTTGCAGGAACTCTTGCTCAGATAGAGAAACAATTGAAACTCATTTTCCTTACTCTCTCTCTCTCTCAGATTTCAGACATTCAACAAGAAATCATTCATACATAGCATAAAAGAAAATGTACAACAGAAAGAGTAAAATAACCATGAGCACAACATTCAAAGATGCATACACAGAGAATATTTGAACACCATGAGTCTGAATCAAAACATTCTTGTATTAATCCAGAACATCTGTACATGGATTTCTTCTACACAGCTCTCTTCTTCTCCTCTCTATGCTCTATACTCTCAATTGGCATAATCCCATGTTTACCTTCTATGTTACAATACACAATGAGGGTGTCTATATCCCGTTTCCCTCTTGTGCTCTAAATCTGTCTAATCTAACATTCAATTCTATCTACTTGCATTAACTACTATAAATTCCTTCTACCTACTAAGGACGAGAGCGGATCGCTCAAGGTCCTTTTACATTTTACAAGTGCACTCCTTCTTAATTATCTCATTTAAGATTGGTGCATTAACTTCAAGATAATTTAAAAATTTGCGTTGGGCGCTTGTCCAGTTGTCTGTTGTCTCCATGCTGGCTCGCTTGAGATGCTCCTGCATCACTAGGTGTGTGTGAAGTAACTCCAACACCCCCCCAAAAAATTACTATGGTGAAAATAAAGAATGGGTCCCAACAACAAGGCCATGTTAGGTACCCAAATACAAAATAAACGCTAAAAATAAAGTGAGGGAAGAGGGAAAGCCTCATGGGAAACCTCCCCCCTCAAGGTAAAATGTATGTAAAAAGAATAACTATAGTTGCTAGGAAACTGTGTCCTTCACTCCAAGACGACTTCGTAGAGAATGGAAATTATGCTTAGTGAAGGCCTTGGTGAAGATGTCTGCCGTGTATTCTGCTGAAGGACAGAACTGTAGGTCGATGATCCCCTCGTTTACTAAGTCCTAGATGTAGCGCATGTGGATCTTGATGTGCTTCGTCCGCTGCCTCTGAACTGGATCTCTTCAAAACTTTAGAGTTCTCTGGTTTTCACACCAGATGACGATAGGTCGGTGAAACTGAATGCTCAACTCAGTGAGAAAATTTTGTAGCCACATAGCCTAAATGGTTATGTTAACTACCCCTCTGTACTCTACCTCGGCTGACTATAGAGAAATGGTGTCTTTCTTCTTGCTCGACCAACAGATAAGCCTAGAACCAAGGCTGAGTGAGTAACCATATGTGGACTTGCGATCAGTGCTATCGCCAGCCTAGTCATAATCAGTAAAACCGATGAGATCTAATGTAGATTCTTCTTCATAATGAATCCCAAAGGTGATGGTGCCATGTACGTATCGAAGGATACACTTTGCAACCTTCCAATGTAGCTCATGCAAGTCTTGCATGAACCTAGAAATTGCACCAACTTCATAGGAGAGGTCTGGTATGGATTGTGTGAGATACAACAAGCTCACCACCAATTGTCTGAATCAGAACTCTCATATGAAGATTCATTGAAGAATATTCGGCATGTGCTTGCTCATCATCTTAGATAGGTGGAAGAATGAAGGTGTCTACATGTGGCTATTGAGGTACATGCGAGACACTTTCCTCGAATTGGACACTATTCTCAATGATGAGTCGGTCCAAGGAAAGATCAATAAGACTATATTCCTTCACACCGTCGGGGTATCCAACAAAAATAAACTCAGTTATCTGTGGATCAAGTGCCTTCCTCTTTTCACAAGGAATTCAGGCCCATGCACATGAACCAAAAAATGCGAAAGTGGGTGACTTCTGGTTTGAGGCCGCTCCAAGCCTCGTAGGGGGTCTTATCCTTGACAAATATATGGGGCAATTTTTTTTGGATGTATGTTGCACAATTAAGTGCTTCGGGCCATAGTCTCTATGGTAGTGACTTTGCATGCAACATGCAAGATGCCATCTCCTTTAGAGATCTGTTTTTCTGCTCAACATCTCTATTTTGCTGAGGAGTATAGGGAACTGTGTGCTGCAACTGAATCCCTGCCTCATGGAAAATATTTTGCATCTCATGATATACATATTCTCCCCCGTTATCATTTCAGAGGACTTTTATCTTCTTTCCGGACTATGTCTCAACCAGGGATTTGAAATCTTTTAGGTGTTGAAAGACCTCAGATTTTTGCCTGAGAAAGTAAATCCATGTAAAACGTGAGAAATGATAAAAAAAAATGAGAAAAAACCTCGATTTGTTGATATATGGATGTGGAAAAGGACCCATAAGGTCACTGTCGATTAGATCTAAAGGCACAAAATCTCTCTGAGACTTTCCTTTGTCGAATTTCTCTTGAGGGTGTTTTCCGAGAACACATCCCTCACATACTCCCTTGGAGAAATGGATGTCTGGGAGACCATCAACCAATATTTTCTTTCTAAGTTGTGTCATGTATCTGAAATTCAAATGTCCAAACCTTTCGTACCATATCCTACAAATTTCATGAGCATGAGTAAGTACTAAAGAAGAACCAGGTTCAATGAATTCAGAAAATGTATACAATCTAGACTGATGATTTACCCTCACCAGTAGCAACCCTAGAGTTGGTTTGCATGTCATATATGTCCATGACATTGTGTGTGAATATGAATTTATTTCCAGTGCCAGAATTCGTCATCTGATACATGGAGAGAAGGTTGACGAAAAGTTTGGGAACGTGAAACACATTCTCGAAGCTTCAATTGGTGAGTTCAATCCTTCCTTTGCCGGTGACTTCGACAGAAGGGTTTTCCCCCATAAGAATCAGAGGACCTTTTCATTCATCGAGTGAATAATATATTTCTTTTGAGGAATCCATGTGATGTTATGCTCCTGAATCTACGATCCAAGCATCAGGAGAGGAGTTGATGGAAATCAAGGCATGGATAGAATTGCCTTTCTTTGGATTCTAATCTTCTGGTCTCTTCTTCTTATCACCCTCGAGGATGCGATCTCCAAGGTTGTTTTACTGAAGTATTTGATTCATTAAATCTATTTGTTTTTGCATGCCTGAGGATTATGGATGTAATCCTTTGTGACAGTACGTGCATTTCTCACCTTTTCTTCCCTTTTCCCCTTTGGATCTGGAGGCATCGATGAAGGGTTTTGTATACCCTTCCTTATTCGGATGTGCATGAGCTTTACTTTTGTATTTATCTTTAGATTTATGATATTTTTGTCTGCCATATTTCACAATGAGTGCATGCGCCTTTGGGCCTTTGATTTTTCCCATGTTGATGAGCTTGGTTTTCTCTTGTGTTAGGGATTCGATAAAGTCCTCAAGAGAAGACATCTTCCAGGTGGCTCCAGAGGTGAATCTGACAGAATGGAATGTGGATACGAATACAAATAATTCAGGACCAAGTTTGGAGAGAATGGTGAGAACCATTTGTTTCTCCTCCTTAGATTTATCAACCCCGCAAGCTTTGAGTTGCGACAGTAAATCCTTGAATTTTGTAAACAAATCTTGGATATTGTCAAAGATTTTTGGATCCAATGTGAGAAATTCCACCTCCAGCATGTGTCTCCTCATCTCATATTGTTTTCCAAAGAGCCCTTCCAATGTGGTCTAGGCTTCATTGGGAGTCTTATAGGAAGATATGTGAAAAATGAGATCAGGAGAAATAAGACTGCAAATTGTTCTGAGTGCTTCATCCATTCGATTTAAGTAATTGGATTTTTCTATGGCTGATGTCGGTTCTATATATGTATTCAAGGTTAACCTGTACAATCCTATGGTTCATAGATGTATGGCTATTTTCTCCATCCATGCAAAGTAGTTGTAAGGTGTAAGAATGAATTCTTTTTGGAAATCCATCTTTCCGATGTCTTCAATCTTTTGTACCTGCAAACTTTTTTGGTGTAGATTTTGCTTAGCAGTCTGTCGACTCTGATACCATGTAAATGTGTTGAAATTGCACATAATAGATCTATCTAGAAAATAATACACACAATTGCGGAGAGAAATTGAGAAATAAGAAGAAGGAGAAAACAAATAGAAGAATTCTCATTAACCGTAATGAATAATGAATAATTTACACATGATATACTTTGTATAACTCAATTAATGCACACTAGAGGAGAACCAATCTTCCATAGTGGTGGTATAGAGTGATCTGGACCCACACCAGTAGTTACAAGAGTGAACTGCTACCTATTCTAGTCTCTCAGGTAGTTACAGGAGTGAACTGCCACCTAGATGAGTTAACTAGTCAATTAGTCTTCAGTTAACTGAATGAACAGAGTGTACTGAGGAGTATATCAAGGAATAAAGGGTAATGCGCCAGTCTGGTGATGATCCCAAGGAAAGTGCGCATTATCATGGTGATGATCCCAATGTTTCATGGTGACAAAACCAATGCAACATCTAGACTCAACTCAACTAGTCAAATTGAAGTGTCAATTGAAAGAGAATATTCTCCAGGTGGAATATTCTCTCCTAAAATATAGGAGACTGGATATTGACTAATTATGACTAATAAATAATGAAAAATCTTAAGAAAAATAAATCCTAGGTGTGTGTGAAGTAACTCCAACACCTTGGGCCTCAGGACCCTGCCACATGTACCACTTGGCACACAACTGCCTCCAAAGCATCCAAAACATTGGGTGATGTCATGGGTGATGTCATGGACCTTCCAAGGCCTACATCATGATGAAAAGGGAAAAACCCCCATGGGTCCAGGCTTGCCAGACTGTCCCTGGTGGAACATCCTCCTCTTTCTCTGCTGCAAACCCCTGATCTGTCTCTCCCCCTGGCTGGGTCTCAGCATCCATCTGGTGGGATTTTTTACCTAAGGAGGTCCAAAATAATAATCTCCCCATATGTACATGTCCATCGGGGTGGCCCTGCAACATCAACATGAATTCCCTCCATGGGCTCATAAGTCACATGGATCATAGAAATGTCAATCACATCTAATCATCAAGTTATTTAAACATGTGCATGAAACCCCCTTTCCCAGACAAGTGCTCATAGACGTTATGCTATTCTACAAGCCAGGTTCAGAAGGGGATGCTAGGATGTCCTATTGGGCTAGTGCTCATTGAATGTGGGATGTTTCTGGGTGAATTCAAATCCAAGCCATGTAAGTGGATGAGGTGGTAAGGGATGTATGGTCAATGGGTACAGTGATAACAGGGAAATGTATGGCTTACCCGTGGGTGCCTCTGAAGAGGGTGAGTTGCACCTTGTCATGGATGAAAATGTTTCAAATTCCATTCATTCCTTTTATCTTTTATTCTTATTTGTTTTTTCTTTCAAGAGACTAGTTAGGGGACACTGCCTTAGTGTGGTGACTAGTGGTGACAATGCTACCCACAAGAATTTCATGGAAATGAGAAGGCTGGCTCGTGATGAGACCCCCTTTCTCTTGGCTATGCCACCAAGAGCCACTACCCTGGAATGGTGACCAAATGAATGGTAGTGTCGTACTGCTACATGACCATGGACCTAATGGGCTCACTCATGATGAGACCCCCTATCCTCCAACTAGGTCTTGTTTTATTATTTTTACGCATTCCTCTGTTTCTTGCTGAGAAGGATTTTATTGCTTTCTCGAGGATCCTTGGGTGAAGCATCTGAAGGTTTCATTCTTTTGGATTTTATATTTTTCCAGCTACTTTTACCCTTTGGAACTTTAACCCCTTCTTCCCACAAGGTAAGGTACAACCCTTGGATAGTTTGGAAAACCCAATGCCCAGACCAGTGTATGGGATGGATGAGCGAGAAAAAGATGAAAAGTGGTAAGTATGATGGGAGTGGATGATGATATTTCATGAATCCACCCAGTGGAAACTCAAACCCTATGTGAACTAACTTACTATGGCATCCTTTCATTCCCCCCAGGTGTGGTCAAGTGGAAAGGCATAAGGTCCAAGAACACGTTAGAAGAAAAAATAATTAAATGCACATATTCAAATGTTTTGAGAATCAGACTGACACATACCATGATACCTGAACTCATTACATCATGGAGAAAGACCCATTTTTGTTGCAGAACCAGGCCTATGTGATGGATGTTGTTGTTGCTAACAAAGTGGAGGCGCTAAAGAAGAAAAGGATGGGCCCTCCAGGGCCATGCTCGAGTCGATCAGGCTCTCGGTACTCCATTTCTAGGAACTGTGGGCCTCGAGACATAATCTCCTTAGTTATCCCTAGGCTAGGGGATAACATCTAGCTCCAACTCGGGGACATGTGCTCACCGTAGAGCACATGAGAGCCTCAACATCTTTGGCATAACCTGTGACCTGCTTGATCTCAACATAAGTCTATTAGTAATCATTTGGGATGGTGATATCACCCCTACTGCAACGGGGATTCACAAATTCGATAGGTAAGAGAAATCGCCCATCACACCCTGGGAATTGGTTTTGGAAGGATTTTGACTCATATATATATATATATATATATATAGTACAAAAAATGAAAGCAAGCATATATACAAATGGAAATAAAAACTATTCTAGTATGAAATGCAAATGGTATATACAATAAATGAAAATGCCTACCTACTTACCTCTACTTACCTGTGAAGTAAAGTCTCTACCCCCTGATGGGGTTTGAGGGGGTGCCTGCTAACTGGTAATGGGTGCCTTCTTCCTTCCAATGTAGACAAATAGTAGGCATCATTGACTGAATTTCTTCCAACTCTGAAGGGTCCAAGCCAAAACTGTGCATTTCCTTTGACATTAGTAAGCTCTCCCTTCTTTGTGTCCCACATCCATATTGTGTCTCCCTCTTTGTAATATCTAGTTCTAAACTTGGTTGTTTCTTGAACAACCTTGGTGTATTGTCTTGAGGGAGGAGGGTGGGACTCTGTTGTGAAAACTTCTTGTTGGGATGGCTGGATCAATACACTATCTTCTCCTTTCTTTAATAGCTTGAAAAACCAAACTTCCTTGTCTTTATATTTTTTCAGGAGTTGATGATAATCCTCCTTCTTCATCCATTGTATCTAATCAAAGTCTTCTTCTATAGAAAAAGGCATATCATCAGGAGAAAATTCAGGAAGACTTTCTATGACTGGCTCATGTGCTTCGTCAGTTTTGATGTGGTCACTAATTTCTCACACATGGATTTTTGTCATTGGCACATTCGGGAGACGACTTATTTTTCCAACTTTCATAGGCACGTTGATATAACTGAGGTCCATCTCTAGAGTGCCTCCCAACATTGCAACAAATTTCCTGCAAAAGAACATTCCCCACCCATCTGGGACATCTACCACTACAATGTCCATATGGATTAGTCTCTCAGGTATCTTCCAAGGAATACTTCCATATTTTCAATCACCCCATGTGTTGGTATGGCTCTAGACTCAAAGACATACACATTCTTGTAAGGTTGTGTGACTTTTAGGCCCAATTGTTCCATGACCTTTAGAGACATCATCTTGGGACCTGCCCCTGAATCCAACATACAATTGTTAAGGCACTTGTTGTTTATCAATAAGGTCATGAATAAATGTGGGTGTTCATCATACTAGACCCTAAAGTGATCAACTTGTAGCATAATAGGAGGGTCCATTGGTCCATCTGATCCTTTGAAAAAATTATCAAATATTTCTTTGATGGATGGTACCTTGATGACTTCTCTCAAGGGGATGGTCACTTGCATCTTGGATAATTCCCCTCCAAAGTCAAAGTTTAAGTCCACTCTTTCAATCGTGGGAGGATTCTTAGGAAGGAGAATATTCATGGGTGGAGGCCTTGTTTGAGATGATGCATGACCGACAGAGATAGGTTGGTTCAATTTCTTTTGTCTAGTATACACTTGGAATTCTTGTTTCTTCAACTTTTCTCTTGATTCTTGGTCCATGTTATTTATCACCTCCATCCTATACTTTCTATCCTCTTCCTTTATGCCCTCTTGATGTTCCTCAATAGAAATATTAGGGAAGATCTGGTGATCCTCTACGATATGGTCCATTATGTTTACTTGCTCATGGCCTCCATTGTTGTGAGGGAATTCATGCTCCTAGTGTGACTCACTACATTGCAGGCACCAAGGGTTTTCATCCACTATGTTTGCAGGGGATAAAGTATTTGGAGCCTCTTGATCATTCTTTGTTCTAAAAACTTGGTTCCCTTTCTGGAATTAACCCTTGTAAGGAACCCTAGGAGATTGTTGTCGAGTCCTTTCTAGGTTGACAATCCTATTCATCATTATCTCTTGGGTTTTTACCATGCCATCTACAGATAGTTGTAACTTTTCCAAGCTAGCACTAATGTCTGAGGTTGCTTCAACATTGTGGACTATCTTAGGTTTAGTGTCCATCCTGACTCTTGGGGCTGAGAAAGGTTAAACTTTGGATGATGAAAGGTTGTCTTCGATCCTTGTGGCTACTTCTTGGGCTTATTGGATTTTTTGAGGGTTTAATCTATGAGGATATACCCTAGATGACCTGTAAAGGCTTTGGTATAGATGAAAAGAAGGAAACTAGGAGAAGGATGATGACTCGTAGGGATCTTTTGCAACAAGGTTTCAAACTTGTTGTTGAATTATCTAATGGTCTCATTCTCTTGTTTCACGAGGTTATTCATCCTTATTAGCAACATGTTGGATTATTCCTTGACACTCCATCATTTGAGGAAAACTTCCTCCAACCTATCCATGGTTTTAATACCGCCATCAGGAATACCATTGTACCAACGCCTTGTACCATCATGGAGGGTAGAAGAGAAAAATTTCATAGCTAAATCTTCAACATCATCACTAATGGTATGAAGCTGGAAGAAGGCCCAAAAATTGCTCATGTGATCCTCAATGTTGATTGCATAATTTCTGGTGAATTTGGGCAACCATTTTTCATACTTTGGGGACATTTTCCTAGGGTAGCCCAGTATATCTATCATGTCTAGTGGTTTGAAAAGTTTGTATGACCATTGTTTTTGGTTATTGGCTTGGTTTGGAATGGAAGTCTGATTTCATGTGCTAGACATTGTGTTTAAGGGAAGATTGCCTCCAAAAAGTGATTTTACTACAAGAGAGTTTTAGGGAGGCTTTCTTCTAAAGGATTGGGGAGGGTTGGTGTACCTCCCTGTGGATTGTGGAGTTGCCAGATATTTTTCTTGAAATTATAAAAAAAATTAGGGAATCACCCTCAGTGGAGTCACTAGGTAAGCTTGTAAGAAAATTTATCTGGATGAAGGCTTACCGAAAAAGTGTCGTTTGAGGAATATTGACTCAATGTTCCCCAACAATGACGCCAAAATATTATTGCACAATTTGTACTTTGATAGAAGGAGAGGTAAAAGGAAAGCAAATTGGTGTAACTTGAGGTTATCCTATCACTATCACCTCAATAAGATTCCTCTTTCTATTTAGGGTTGAAGGCCCAGGGGAGACGTTCCCGGTGACCTGGGGGTTTGAGAAGGCAAGGTCAAAATGGATATTAAAAGGTCCCCTCTCACAAGTCACCACTGATCAGAAAGTCCCGGGTTTATAATCAATGAAGTCATAATATATCAAGATGTACCTTCTCGGAGAAAATTAACAAGAAACTATATATATTGCAAGTACAACTTGTTGGTTAGCACTTCAGAAAACCACATAATTTCTCAATAAAATAAATTGGTTGATAATGATGAAGTAAACATAAAATTATAAAAACAATATTTATGAGAAATACTTCACAATGAGTGCCTTGAAACAACTTCAAAATGACTAAGAATAATCAACCATTAACATCATAATACTAGCATTTATTATAAACAAACAAGGCAATGCATTAATCAACTTTTTCAATTGCTTTTAGAAGATTTTAATGCTGCAATGTATGGTTGTTTCTTACTTTAGTAACAAAAAAAATAATGTTAGTAGGTTAGGCTATGCTAGTATTAGAAGTAGTTAGTGAAAATCTTAGAGTATAGGTTTTTATGGTTTTGATCAATCACTCAATAAGGAGTCTTAGACTAGTTCTTTTAGGGAAAATGGAGTCAATGATATGGCAGCAAATGTTGAAGGAAAATTATGATAGTATGAGAGTCAAATACAAGAGGGATGAATAGATGGAGTGTTGGTAACCCAAGGCTCCAACTATCAAACCCTAGGGGAAACTAGCTACTAAGGTGTAGTTAACCCTAGGCCTTAGTAGATTTTTCTCCCTCTTTAACTCAATGATGAAGCAAAAAAATGGATAAGATGAACCAAATAAAACTAGGGTGTTACAATGGAAAGGCCCTAGAAAATGTTTCAAGAAAATCGACTTCTTGATAAGATCTAGTAGGTGAAGTCTTTTAAAGCTAGGACACTAACATGTGTTAGTCTTCCTAGGGTTTAAACAAGCAATTTAATAATCTTCATGTAAATGCAAGATAAACAATATTATAACTGTTCAATTAAGAAGTTGTGCAGGATTTTCACTTACATACATCAATAATCATCAAGAAAAACCCTAGTTGAACACTTCCACCAAGAAACTTACCAAAATACTCCAAGATTTAGCCTTCCTCAACAGGTGTGCCTAGAATTTCATCCAAGTAACCCTATATAGGGCACAAATTTAAGTCCTCACAAGTGTGAGTGAAAGATGATGAATAAGACAAGGGTTAAGACCCTTATTTATACAATATCAATGACCAGAATTAGGTCAAAAAGGCTGACATGGCTAGTTACACGTAATATCCAGTTTTTACATTAAATTTCATAATAAAACCCTAAATCAAGTTGTAAAGATGACATCATGCCCATTTAGGGTGACATTAGGCCTTCTTAGGGAAATGTTGGCCTCATGGAGCAAAACTTTAGGCCTCCTTGGGCCTTAGGACCCCGCCACACATGCCACATTGACACACAAATTCCTCCAAAGCATCCAAAATGTTGGGTGACCTGGGTGATTTCATGGGCCCTCCAAGGCCTACATCATGGTGAAAAGGGAAAGAAACCCTAGGTACATGCCTGCCAGGATTTCCTTAGTTGAACATCTTCCTCTCTCTCTGGTACAAACCCCTGATCTGTCTCTACCCCTGGTTGGGTCTCAACATCCATCTGGTGGGATTTTATCCCTATGGAGTTTCGAACTAATCATCTCCCCATATGTACTTGTCCATCGGGTGTGGACCTGCAACATAAAAAAGTACGCCCTCCATGGGCTCATATGTCACAGGGATCATAACAATGTCAATAACATCTAATCACCAAGTTATTTAAACATGTGCATGAAACCCCCTTTCCAAGACAAGTTCTCAAACATGTTATGCTATTCAACAAGCCAGGTTTGGAAGGGGAGGCTAGGATGTCCTATTGGGCTAGTGATCATTGAATGTGGGATGTTTCCAGGTGAAGTCAAATCCATGCCATGTAAGTGGATGAGGTGGTAAGGGATGTTTGGGCAATGGGTGCAGTGATAACAAGGAAATGTATGGCTTACTTGTGGGTGCCTCTGAAGAGGGTGAGCTGCACCTTATCATGGATGCAAATGTTTCCAAGCCCATTCATGCCTTTTATATTTTATTCTTATTTTCTTTTTCTTTCAAGAGAATAGTTAGGGGACACTTCCCTGGCGTGGTGACCAGTGGTGACAATGTTACCCACAAGTATTTCATGGAAATGAGAAGGTTGGTTCATGATGAGATCCCATTTCTCTTGGCTATGCCACCAAAAGCCACTACCTTAGGCAAACCAACTCCAAGCAAGAGATCTTTCAGAAGATAAAAATTCATGTTTCCCAAGGCAATGATATTATATCTCCAATGCAAAATAAATATATGACTAGTGCCTTTACTATTGGGTTAATATATTCAAATGAAGTAAGAGATAGAGAAGCTACCTCCTTGGGGGTGTAAGCCATTTTACTTCCCAATGAAAGTTTCTCTAGATAGGGTTTAAGCTAAGAGGGTGTATGACATTATACTTCTCTTAGAAAAAACTTGTTTAATCAATAAGATGAAGCAATAAAATTATGAATACTATGGTGGGGGTGTATGCCCTTATACTTCCTACCTATATCCTAGCACAACAATCCTTGACTTGAAAAAATGATAGCATAATAGTAAAATACCATACCAAGATCAAGAGAGATACTAAGACAACCCACCATAAGAGCTTGAAAAACATCATCCAATGCTAGCTCCTCACTCCTCCATAAACCATTCATCAAGATAGCCATAAAAAAGTGCACAAGAGACAATCTTGCCAAAGACAGCGGAAATTTCAGACCAATACTTCTCACAATGAGGGAGAGTTATGCTAAAATGAGATCTTATGATCTCTTATTTATAAAAATGTCACCAAGGTGACTTGTCCAAAAATTAAGGGGTAAAACACAGTATTAGGGGTCAACATCCCTAATCTTGCCCATTTACAAAGTAATTCATTTAAAATTCACTTGTGCACATAAGAAAGCCCTAATTTCAGAAGGATGTCTCCCGCTTAGGGGACACTTTTCCACTTTGAAGAAGTTGTTGGTGTTGGATAAGCATGGGTAGGCCTCCAAAGTTAACATGTCAAGCATATAAACACTTTCATCATGGTGAATACCCTCTTCTCCTCAAAACATCCATGTGTTAAATGATTGGCACCTCACCACCATGCCCTAGCCCTCCAAACATGACTTCAAGCTTAAAAAGAGGACGTTTTTCCCCTCCTAGGAAAATCATTTGGCAAGTGAGGGATTGTTACACATTATTTTCATCATCCCTATGACCGTTAATGATGTAAACCTATATGTTTCCTTCAGAGGGTTCAGTGGCCCGAGTTCCTGAAGAAAGAAGGGAGAAGAACTTTTCCTGAGAAAAGAAGTTGCATTTCCCTTTGTAAAAACCCTATTAAAGAGGATTTTCGCATGTTGCACTATAGCTAGGGTGCGAAAATGCCTGATTTTCATAGGTTGCACCATAGCTAGGTTGTGAACTATTCGTAGGTTGCTATATAGGAAGGGTGCGAGAATGCTCATACGTGGGAAAAACGAGCATCTTCTCGATGCTTCTAGAAGGAGAAACTTCCATGGTGAGGTGGCATCCGAATGGTTTGGATCTTACTCACTTTCATGATTTAGTGGGATCATCCTAACCTCCTCACCTTATCCTCTTCAACTTATAAAAGGAGAGGAGCTCTCATGGAGAAGGTTAGCTTTTGATTTTGGAGCTTGGATTGGATTGAGCTTTGAAGATTGTTAGCCTGGCTAGATGAGCCATTTTGTCAAGATAGATTGTGAATATTATCAGATCTATGCTCTCAAAATTATTGGAGTGGAATTGTGTGGGGAACAAAGGAAAGTTGGAAGGGACCTTACGACATCAAGGCCATGGTTGTAATCTCTCTTTCACATTTAATATGATACAGTAATATGATTCTTTCCTATAAAACTTGTTGTGTTTTATTGTATGATTCCTTGATCACATACATAGGTTTATATTGAGTTTATGCTATTACTATCACTTTGGTTGGTTGCGTTCTTTTGTAGGTTCATCATTCTATGAGCGTTGGAATGGAGCTAGGATGGCGATGGTGAGAGGAAGCAGCATTTAAATGGTATGTCACCTATGCCTCTTTAGTTAGTAAATTCAATATCTAAAACATAAGGAAAGTGTCATGTTCTGGTGTGTTTTGTTCTAGATCTAGGTGGATCTAGGGAGATCAATTAGTGTCCGCATATACTGATTTATCCTATAACAAAATTGGCAACTCCACTGGGGAAACAGATTGTTTCCTAGTTAGTCTAGTTTCCCTTGCTTTGATTTCTTGTTTTCTGGTTTTTGAGTCTTTGGGAGATCCATCCAGACTCTCTAGATCTGAAATTTCACTTATACTCTTTGTCCTTTTTCCAAATGCCTTTTGTTTACAGACGTTCCCGCACTGTACCTATATATGGCCTGTGAAAACCTTTGATTTTTGCACCTCACTGTTTAAACCAGTGCGACATTTTTGCACCCGACCCATTGCTATCCTGCAAAAACTGTTGATTTTCGCACTGTAATATACTGCTGGCTTGCGAACTTGTTTGTAATTTTTTTTTTGGATTGGTTCTTGTTATCTTTTGATGCCCAGTTTTTCTTTGATCAATTTGATTGAAATTTTGGAGCCTATATTGATCTGTTTACAGTCTGCTTGACATTCTTTGAGTTGATTTTAGCCATCTTTGCCTTTTTGGGTTTTGAAGGATTAGTCTCTTGCTTTGAGTGTCTTCCAATTACAAAGCATGTGTTTTCTTTAGAATTGTTTAGGGAAAGATCAGATTTCTTCTGAATAGTTCACTTTAAAAGAAAACTTTTAGTTTGAGTTTCTTTGTTTTAAGAAAGTTCATTATTGCTTTTAGTGAAATTTTTTAAACAAAAAGATTTAATTTCTTGATTTATATTAGATTGGGGGCATCCTTGCATTTGAAGTAGCGAAATTGCATGATTCTTAGCATTTTTTGGTCTTAAATTATGAAAAAAATTCCCCCTCATGGTCGGGGGG
>ML786540.1:660944-693500 GCA_009831015.1 Picea engelmannii | reverse complement strand
ATTTTTTTTTAAGGTCTTTAAATTTAGTTTTGTCAAATATGATTTATTTTAGAAGTTTTTTTTAAATATTTTATTGATTTTTTTTTTTTTATTATTCTTTTTTAAGTTTGAAGGTTTTTTTTTTAACCAAAAAAACATATTTTTGTTTTAAATTATTGTTTTTTGGCCAAATTTTAAATTTTTTTCATTTCTTTTTAGTTTTTCATTGGTTTTCGCCATTTTGTTAAGTTTTGTTGTGTGTTTTTTTTTTTAATTTGAATTTTGAATATATTTTTTTAAATATGTTTTTGTCTTCGTTAAAAAATATATAATTGTGAAGATTTTCTCTTTTCTCTTTATTTATTTTTTAATGTAAATTTAAGAAAACAAAGAAGAAGTTAGTAAATAAATTTTCAAGTGACCACTTAAGATCTAATTTTGGGTTTTTTATTTGTGTAGGGATTTGTTGTCAAGGCCATAGTTTGAATTAGGTTGTAATTAGTTGTAATTTTAACGTTTAGAAAAAACATTTTGCTTGAGGTACGTCATGTTTTTATTTAGGTGTTGATTTTAAGTTTTTTCTAAGCAACTATTTTATGTTTTAAGGCCATGCTTGAAAAAAGTTGTAATTTTGACTCGGTCAGAAAAATTGGTGCTATCGGTAGCACCATGTTTTGATTTGGGGGTTGATTTTAGATTTTTTTTTAGCAACCATTTTATCCTTTAAACCCATGCTTGAAAAAAGTTGTAATTTTAACCCGGTTACAAAAAATGGTGCCACCAGTAACACCACTTTTTTATTTCGGGATTGATTTTAAAGTTTGTTTGAGAGTCCATTTGATCCTTTAAGCCCATGCTTGAAGAAAGTTTTAATTTTGACCTCATTACAAAAAATGGTGCTACTGGTAGCACCATTTTTTGATTTGGGGGTTGATTTTCATGTTTTTTATGCAAAAATATGGGTTTTAAGGGCTAGAGTTCTCGTTTTGAGCTTACAGTTCTCAATAAGTTGGTAACTATGTTTTTGGAGATCAAAATCGGATTGGAAGCAAAGAGGAAAAACTTTGAAACTAGGCACATCACACCTTTTCTCCATCTCTCTCTTTCTGATTAGTTAAACTAAATTCAAAGGGATGTTAGTGTCCACTTGTATTTTTCTGTCTTGGTATTAAGGGTCAATAATCCAAGGGAAAGTTCACCTGTCTACAAGGGAATATTTCTGTAACAAAAATTGGCGACTCTAATGGGGACCTTGGAGACTAAAATTACGAAAAAGGACAACCATGGATTCACCTTTAAGTTCTTTTTAGACTCTTTAAATATGAAAAACCATCGAGTTTTCCTTCTCTGGACTCTCTAAACTACACATTGAAGGGCCCATATGGGGACAAACCCTTACTTCTTCC
Source organism: Picea engelmannii (assembly GCA_009831015.1). NCBI lineage: Eukaryota > Viridiplantae > Streptophyta > Pinopsida > Pinales > Pinaceae > Picea > Picea engelmannii. The sequence continues at coordinate 692,115 of ML786540.1, read as the reverse complement.
AGTTCATTAAACAAAGGAAGAGGAACTTACCGAAGGTGAGCTATATCGAGCATGTATTATCCTCCCCGATCTCGTTAAATTAAAAAGGGGTACTCATCTAACTGGATGGGGGGGGGGGGGNTTGAAGGAAGTGGATCAAGTTTCTTGAAAACTTTTGTAAAGAGCTCTTGCAGTCGCCCTTGAACATGACACTTGTTTTAACCTTCACATTGAACACTTGGACAATCCGCTAAACCTTTGCACTGAACCAATCCTATGATTCTTTACACTCCTTTGAACCATCCAAATAATATCTCAGTGCTCGCTGCATTATGTGTTGGTCCATTCTACGTTTATGTTTCCAAGTCTCATGTCGTGCCTCAGTGTTCCAGGGAATTTTCTGCCTCGAGAATCAACCATATATAATGGATTAAACCTATTGTTGGAAGCAAGGAGACCTTCCATTGAGGCATGCAGGTCCCAAGGAACTAACTGGTTTCTAAGTCTAATTCCTAGATGATGTGTTGAAGTCGACAGGAAAAGGCTTGTTGAAGGAGGGCCTTGATGTATCCCTCATCATCGACACGAAACTGACACAGGAAAGTGATAAAATATAGCGGATGGAAACAAACTGACACGGGTATGGAAACTGGTAATTTTGTAGATGGTTGACTCTCGAGGTAAAAACTTCCCTTGAACACTGAGGCACCACATGATGCTTGGTAGCATAAACGCAAAATGGACCAACATATAATGCAACGAGTGTCAAGGAATTCTTTGGATGGTTCAAAGGAGTGGAAAGACTCATAAGATTGGTTCAGTGTAGAGGTTTAACAGATTATCCAAGTGTTCAGTGTGAAGGTTAAAACAAGTGTTGTGTTCAAGGGTGACTGCAAGAGTTGTTTACAAAAGTTTTCAAGAAACTTGACCCACTTCCTTCAATTTCCCCCCCCCATCTAGATAGACGAGTGCCCCTTTTTAATTTAACAAGCTCGAGGAGGATAACACAGGATCGATATAACTCACCTTCGATAAGTTCCTCTTCCTTTGTTTAATGAACTGGAAGAAGTAAGGGTTCATCCCCACATGGGCCCTTCAATGTGTAGTTTAGCGAGTCCAGAGAAGGAAAAATTGATGGTTTTTCATATTTAGAGAGTCTGAAAAGAACTTAAAGGTGACTCCAAGGTTGTCCTTTTTCATAATTTTAGTCTTCGAGCTCCGAAAAAGAGATAAAATATTACTCAAAAGACTCCCTTTCGAACCTTTTAACAAGTGTGAAAGGAAGCAAGATCACTCGATAATATTTTCATGTTTAGAGAGTCTGAAAAGAGATTAAAGGAGGCTCCAGGGGTTTGTTTTTCGTATAACCTTTACGAGTCCGAAAAAGTGATAAAATTATAGTCAGTTACATTCTCATGTATTTGTGAGTTGCAAGAAAGAATAAAGACTAAGCTCAATGGTTGTTACAAGGTCATCGAAAGAACTCCGCTCGAATTCCTGTAAAATCAAGTTGTTTTGGGCACAAGATATTAGTAATTTCTCAAAAAAATAATAAAAACCCCAAAAATAGACTTTATAATCAGGAGAAATGGCCTAATTGAACATATAAAATATCAAACTAGGTCATAAATTCATTTTTACTCTTGTTTTTACCATTTTCCTCTGGTATTTGAGTTTTTACCTCTTTCGACTCGCTAAACTACACATTGAAGGGCCCATGTGAGGACAAACCCTTACTTCTTCCAGTTCGTTAAACAAAGAGGAACTTAACGAGGGTGAGTTATATCGAGCATGTGTTATCCTCATCGACCTTGTTAAATTAAAAAGGGGTACTCGTCTATGTGGATGGGGGGAAAAAATTGAAGGAAGTGGGTCAAGTTTCTTGAAAACTTTTGTAAACAACTCTTGCAGTCACCCTTGAACATGACACTTGTTTTAAACTTCACACCGAACACTTGGATAATCCGCTAAATATCTTCACTTAACCAATCCTTGGATTCTTTCCACTCCTTTGAACCATCCAAAGAATGCCTCGGTGCTCACTGCATTATGTGTTGGTCCATTCTGTGTTTATGCTGTCAAGTCTCATGTCATGCCTAAATGTTCAAGGGAAGATTCCACCTCAATAGTCAACCATCTACAAAATTACCAGTTTCCATACCCATGTCAGTTTGTGTCCATCCACTATATTTTATCACTTTCCTCTGTCATTTTTGTGTCGATGATGAGGGATACATCAAGGCTCTCCTTTGACGAGTCTTTTCTTGTCGACTTCAACACATCATCCGGGAATTATACTTAGAAACCAGTTAGTACCTTGGCACCTACATGCCTCAATGGAAGGTCTCCTTGCTTCTGATAGTAGGTTTACATAATTGACCTCTTATCAGATGATTCCATGAATGTTCGACCTCAGTTCATTTATTCACATTCACTGGATTGTACTAGGGTACCTTGGGAGTCATTTACATCACTGGTGATTGCCCTCGTGCTTGTTAATGGTTTACCTCAATGATAGAAAATCAAGTGGTTTCTACCATGTTCGACATCAAAACATCTATTCACATGGATATATTCGCACCACATCGGGATTGGAATGAAGACCCTAGGTTGAGAATTCATTCTGATATCTTATTTGCCCAGGTTGCGAAGAAATTTGTTTGAGCATGATAATACTTATGTTGTCACATAGATCCACTTTGTATTGGTCTGTGGCTATGTTTTATCATCTCGTAGCTCCACTATGTATTTTGTGTGGCTATGATTAGTTCATGTCATATAAGTATGGGTCCACATTGTATCTCTAGTGGCCATACCCTTACTCAATATCATCATGGATCCACAGTGTATTTATTGGCAGCCATACTTGAGTCATTTAAAGTCTAAGGATAGGTATACCTGCCTTAGGATTGAAAAACAAATTAACATTGTTTGATGGTTATTTGCAGCTTCTACCAGGTTCACCAACTCCATACCCTTGCTTCGAAGAATCTACAAAGTGTTTCAGCCATGAGCTTTTATTTTCTGACTTCACACTTTGGGCGGCAATCTATTACACATCAAAATTCTTCACTTCGATAATGTCACATTCTCATTGTCGTAAGTTTCGTAAGTGTCACACTTTTGTCACAAGTTTCGTAAGTGTCGCATTCTAGTCACGTAAGTATCGCATCACGAACAACACCATGAAAACACTTGAGACAACCCCTAAAACATGTTAGAAGAAGAAGCTCCATGATTTGGCAGTGGAAACAAAGTGTTTTTCTATGGGAATTGGTCATCTTGACAACTTTTGGAAGATCAACGCTCCCCTTCTCATATGCAAGATCGCTAGTGCTCTTTGTATATCTAGAAAGTAGCGTTGTAGCATGATGTTACCCACTGTAAGGGAGCACCGAATTGGTTGAGAAAATCTTACAAGAAATCCCCTTTTTCTCTAAGGACAAATATGGATGGACCGAGTTGGTTTGGCTCAAATCTAACCCTCAGGATGCATCTAAGGGAGATATCACAACTGATGGATTCATATCCTCAACTAATCCCTAATATAACCAAGGTGGTTGAGCCTCTCAAATACTATAAATGGAGGAATTCTCATGGTGAATAGGGAGAAGAAATAATAAACAAAGCATTGTTATTCTCATTATGGATATTTCGAGCAAGGGTTTGGACGAGGAGGACTTGGAGAGGCTGCTGCAAAATCATCTGAAGATTGTAAGTGTCTTTTTAAAGTTCTCATCAATATACTAGCCCTATTTCCTTCTAGTATGTGTTTACATGTACTTGTCTATGCTTGTTTTAATCTTTCATAGATAGATCGGTTTTGTCTAATCCATTAGACTAGGAGATAGTTGTTTGTCTCTTGTCATCCACTACAAGTCATGGATGATTTTAAGGATGGAAATTTATATTAAAATGTAGAAACATGGGCTAATATTACTTGTCCTTAATATCCAAAATATAAAATGTTTGGCGATATTTTTGTAAAAATATTCAAATTTATAAGGATTTTGTATAGTTTGTACAAATTTTTGGCGATTTTAAAGGTAAAATATTTTTATTCAGCGGAATTTGGGCGAATCGGTTTTTGAAAAAATGGAAATTAGCGAATCATGTTTTGGGAAAAAACATAGAAAATTAGTCCACTTGTGAAATTTATCCCCTAAAATCATCTATGCTGCAAGTATTGTTTGGGACTCACGGATTGTAGCAGTGTTGGCAAACTTCAAAAGTGAGGTACATCATACTATCCCTCCTTATCTCTTTTTCGATGGACATAATTTATCTATAGGAATGGTAGTGTCCAAAGATATTTTTCTATCTTGGTAGAGGGGTTTGTACTCCAAGGGAAGATTCACCTATCCGTAGGGGAATTATTCCATAACAAGGTCGGCTATTAATGAAACCTCATATCCTTCAACTAACCTTTTAAGCATTATTTATTATATTGTGGGTCCCCTTTACTCAAAGATAAGAGTTTCATTGCTTTCTTGGGTGATCCCTGGGCAAAGCATATGGAAGGTTTATACCAATATTTTTTATTTTACCCAACATCAACCACTCTGGGCCTTCAACCCCTTCTTCCCATAGAATGAGAGACAACCCCTTCTTGGGTCAATACACCCTAAAATCCCAAGAGATAAGGAAATGCAGGGAAATAATGATGGAAAGTGGTAAGTTTGGTCGGTAATGGTACAATGCCTCATTAAGAGAGTTCCTAGTAGCAAACCCACCCCCAAGGAAGACCACTTACTAGGGAAGAATTTCAGCCACCAAGGTGAAGCGGGGAAAAAGGCATAATGTCCAAGCATATATAATGAAATATAGAGTAATTTAAGATACAACATACTCAAATGGCTTAATTATTGAAATGATGCTCACCATGATACTGAATTGTACCTCATAGAGAAAGGCCCATTGCCTTCCAGAATCCAACTGATGTGGTGGATTCCATCTGGAAATCTGTGACCATCTGTGGTGGTGAGAGGGGTTTCCATCTGTGAAAAAGGGTGCTACTAGTCATGTAGTCTCTCGACACTCCATATCTACAACCTGAGGGCATCGAGACATAATCTCCTTAAAATAAATCATTCTCTACTGAACAAGGCCAACCACATGAAGGAAAAATCTCTTATGGCCCCTCCCCCCCTCACATCACTCTCAATTCCCCAATACCCAACATATAAATCTATTGAAATATTTACAACAATAACAAACATATATACATACCAATATTCACAACTGTTTAAAATGAAATAAAATGTTTCCTTGATCCATTTGGAGTGAGCGGAATATGGTGAAAATATATTTTATATTAAATAATTATTAAAATATTCATGTACATCATCATTTAGTACTTTTAGCCAACCTCTTCTTTATATCTCTATAGTTCCTAATCATTTCATCAATATTTACATCTTCGTTATCTGGGTGCTCTTCAAAATATGATTGTGATTGCATCCTCTCACGCAGAGCATGCCTAGTTGCAGGGTACTCACGGTGTAATGGAGGCCGCTGTGAAGAGGCATCACCTACAAAAGAAAAAAATACAAAATTTAAATGGCCGCTTTTAAATATCATTGAATTAGTTCGGTAATATTAAAAAAAACACCTGCAATGTTATTATTTACCTAGTGCACTGGTCGGCACCATTGGAATGGTTGCCCCCGCTTGCTCCTCTTCAACTATATGATCCTTACAAAATTCTCTGCCATTGAGATCACAAAATTTATAAGGACAATCATAAATGTATAAGTAAAACAAAATAGAAGTACAAAATGTACAACTACGTAATTATTAAGTATATGATTAAAATACAACCATATTATCGTCATATGCTAGCTCGGGCGTAGCACCATCATGGAGCTACGCCCCCATGGAAAATTGGGACTGAATGGATCAGAACCATATTCTGGTTGCAAACTTCTATCAACGCACTACTCTCTAATACTAGTGCGTTCATTGACAGTGTTGCTCCCCTGATTAAAACAAAGCTGTAAATATTAATAATATCCAACATGACTGTATTCTTTTAATAATAAAGGTTAATTTGGATTGAATTTTATTTACCTTATCCTGCAAATTGGTTCTTGGTATCTGCCCCAATCTTTTTCAACGTTCAACTATCGTTTTATAGCCATACTTGTAACCAAACTGGAGGTCTTCCTCCATGGTTTCAGTACCAAACTCGTCACTCTACATTGCATAAGAGTATGTATTTTTTATTTTATTCACTGCAATTACCTAAAATTTTCAAGGCAATACAAATAATATATTTAGGTACTTACAATTCATGACTGCAACTTCAAGTAGCCGCTCTGGCCTAGCCTGTGTTGGTCACATTTGGCAATCCTTGCTTTTGTGGCCTTTGACGTGTCAGTCAACCTATCATCCAAAGTTTCAAGTATGTTAATATATACCACAATTTTATTTACATCTAAAAACAATTGAAGGTATTCAATTGAAATTGTAATTTACCTTCTGGGACCAGAGGGTGTTTTTCCTTCATTTGTCAATTTCTTCTCTTTTGCATCCTCAATGAGGGATTTCCACTCCCTCTCTAGATCATCGGAGGACGCTCATACCTATCATTTTTTTTCAAGTGCTTCCTATATGTTTCTCGCGTATATTTTAAATATTGGCTAGCTATGGCGGTGGCCAAGGTATTATTAAATGTATCTACACTAAAAAGGCTTTCTAGATAATCCATCAATTCTTTTTTGAGGTTGGAATTCTGGGAATTCCACCTCTCCCGTATGGTGGGCCCAAAAATCAACAAAGCCTTATTCTCCAAGGACCTATAAAAATCATTGTTCCCTACACACAAAATGATTATATGATTATTAATTTAAAAATAATAATTTAGATGATTTATATTTGTCTACATAGAGAACATGAAAAAAATAAAATTTTAAAAATTACCTGGGACTTTAACTTGCTTTAATGGAAGCCCTTCCTCGTTGATCATAAAGGTGTCATTAAGGGTCCCTATGATGGTCACACGTCTTTCTTTAGGAAAAGAAACCATATAGTTTGTCAAATCATCGACCTCATCTTCATCACCACCTCTAGAGACTACCTGTGTGGACGCTTCCTCGGTGTGCGTGTCGTGGCTCCCACCTAATGGTGTGGAAAGTGGAGATCTGAATAGTTATGTCCTGGAATATATACAAGGGCCTGCGTTGGGACCCTGTGGCGTATTTGCAGTGCCACTACTATCGATACCATGCATGTCAGTGTCAGCAGGATCCAAAAATATCTATATAAGAAAGAAAACATTTTTTTGTTTAGATAATGTAAAAGTTAAAAATCAATCTTTCATAATTGATCTTATGACATAAAAATAAAACCACTTGAAATCATGGTTATTACCTTATATGTATTAAGCCTTGTCATAACTTCTTTGATCCTTTCTTCGACCTCAGGTGTTTGATCTACAATATTTAACAAGTGGGCTAGTTCCTTGTTTCCTTTATTGATCTTTTTTATAATTAAAACCATAGGTTCGAGGGATTCATACAAATACCTTTCGCCGAGTGAATCATCATCAACATCATGTCCCGCTGACTAAATATTCGACAAAATAAATGATAATTCAGTTATGTAAACAAATAAAATAATTGATCTCCACAGAAATTAAATGCAATTCAAAAATTGTTGTTCATTTACCTGTTCTGAAGCCGCTTTTGATTTACCACAATCATCCTGCCACATTACAGTAAAATTAGAGCCATGATCATTATCATGAGAAATAAATTCAAATGTATGAGAAATTCAAATGTTGATAACAAAAATAGGACACACTGAGTACTAAACAGACCAAAGCTCTCCAAATGGATTAACATTGTAAAGAACATAATGAAAATCATAAAATATGAGAGTCATTGCTTACAGTTTGGGTAAATTATTATACATAACGCCCCCATAATAGAAACATATATATCTATTCGATTCAAATTGTAATCAATCAATAACTCTTCCCCTGCAGCTATTGATTTTATTACACATACAAATACATAGTTTCCTTCACGCCTCTCAGATACGCAATTGGATCACTTATTTGTGGTCACGGGTCATGTACAGTTTATAAACCCTACAATATTCCCCATTTCTTTTGGCCTTCCATCAATATAGATAGTTTTTCCTTTATTTTGATCATTTTCTTTTAACTGTATATAATTTGCAGCCAAGCCATATCTTTGCATACTTTTTTTATATTGGACTATTCGTATACAATATTTGTAGATATAACAGGGTCCGACGTACTCCATCAATTCAGTTAATCCATCGTAACAAACCTTTATGCCATCCATGGAAAATAGCCCCAAACCATGTAATGATGATGGAGCAATCTAATATATCCTTTCGTTTACACAAAAATCAATGCTTATTTCAGGAAGATCCTTGGGTACCCATTGTTTCATTAAATGTTTGTACCTCAAGGGCACCTCGATGTTGTCTATGCTCTCATGATCATAAGAACATGATCCCCCTTTCGCAAGAAAAATTTCCATGTGTATATGGAATTTTATTCTGATCTTCTCACCTCTAGTTGATCTCCACCTATTAGACCTACTAGATGTCTCACTTTCCTCTTTTTTACCTGAACTTCCCTCACTCAATGAAGATAGATATGACAAATAACTATTTTCTTGTACGTCCTATAACACCATTAATGACAGAAACAATCAGTCAATCAAGATGTAACACTAGTTCATTACTAGTATCCCATTACTATCACGGTAAACTCATAATGATTACCATAGTGTTAATATTTCACAGTTGTATTATTCTCTATTACTATTGGTATACTATCTGGGCATTATAGGGGCATGTTTGGAGTCAAATGACATCAACACCAAGAAAGACAAAGCATTTTGAGATATTTTTAGTTTCTTACAAATTCATGTTCTATGACTCTCCCTGTCTAGATTTTTCCATATTTTTGAGCTTTGGACTTGCAATGGTTAGAGTGGGATAAGGGGAACTCATATCATCTATTTTTTCCAGTGAAAATTTGACCCAAACTCGATAGGAAATATGCAAAAAATTAGGATTCCACTTCTATGTTGGGATTTTTTCTCATGTAAATTTACCCTAAGATTTTTTGGACAATTTAAATACAACCCAAATCATGGTATTTCTGAAAAAAAATGAACAAGAAAGGTGGAAATTTAACTCACCGAAAAGACTACCCTCATCGGAAATATGAATATTATTTCAAATACATGAATATGCCAATACTAGACTACAATGCCTATGTTGAACACTTAAGTGGACCCTAATAAAACTGATAATACCAATGGAGGTCACGACTAGGGAAGAGGGAACCAAGGTGGCTAAGGTGGAGGATGTGATTCCTCAATCCAAGGAGAAGAAATAGTATAAAGCTAAAGGTGGCCTATACATGTCAAAAGGGAGCGAGCAATTGAGAGTAAAGTACATTGTTCAGTAACATATACGAGAGTTGTTATTGATTTGTAACCCATCGATGGCTACAAAATTGTAAAGTCTAAGGCATGGGTGTGAGTTATTGACAATGGGATAAGTGATGTTTTTTTTGTTTTCCATTATTGTTGTTGTCCATTACCTTGACTCAGTCCATCCAAAAAAAGACAATTTTTTTAATTACCTTGACTCACTCCATCCAAAAAGGATAAATGGGACAACCCTTATTCAAAGGCCAGGATTACATATTTGTCGGATTAATGTTGAATGTACATTGTGGCTAAGTGGACATTGCATGGGCTTCATTATGACATTTGTAATTTTCACAACTCCCAATGTATCTTCACAACTCATGAGTTTGTTCAAAAGTCTTGATGCAATCTTACAACTCTCAAGGCATTGGTCAAAATGGAATAGGCAGTTTGGGGATATTCTTCATGCACATGGACCTCTCATGCCATGCCACATCACAAATATTGGAGTAGTCAACTTGTTTGCGCATTTGGAGGCATGTGTCACATAGTTTGATGGATGAGCTCCTTGGAGGATGCATTACGTATCCATTGGGAATTATATTTAGCACATATGGACCTTCTTGGACTTCTTTTGAGTTGAGTATATGATTTACATGATTTGAGAAGGAGTTTACACATTGTATACCTCACACATGATCATTGGAGCTTAATTTAGGGGATTCGTCCACTCTTGAGGGATTCTACTCATTACTTGTTGGTATTTTTCACTTTGGGGAGCTATGTGTCCACCTTGGAGGATAAATAAGAGGTTTTCATTGTCTATTTTGAGGAGTTGGTTGTGGATCTATCCACTTGGAGGATTTTGGAGGCTACATGTTGCACCTTTGACTCATCTTAATTCCTCTTTTATGGAGGCATCCCACTCTCTTGGGCCAATTTTGATTGGAGTATTCTACATGTAGCTTGACCACCTATTTATTTTACAAAACATATTAGTTAGTTGGATGAAATAATTCTTCACTCCTCCCTAGGCTAAATCTAAGGATTTCACATGAGATATTATTATTCTATTGTAAAGGAAGTTGAGCTTGACTCTATATAAGGAGTATCCATTCCTCATTTGTAGTCATCGTTGTATTTTTGGAGCTTCCACTCCTTGGAGCTTAATTGACATATCTTTCTTGGAGCATATGGATGTATAAGGGTTCTGTCTTTATGGGTGTTGGTGTCAATTCTTGAAGCTCTTCTATCTTGGTTTCTATTTGGTCCATAAAGATTGATTGTGAATGCTCAAGTCTTCTACAAACTACCAAGATCAATCCATTGAAGGGTAAAAACTACCACTTGGAAGGAACACATTTTGGGGTAACTCCTCTCCTTCTTCCTTTGTTATTTTGGGGTAATTCCTCTCCTCTATTTGATGCATTTGTTTGTCTATCCATTTTAGGAATCCTAGCAAGGGTATTGAGTAAGTTTGTGAAGCTATAGTTGATATTTTTGGTGAAGGTTTCTCCCATAAGGACCCATTCTTGTAGGGACTTGGTCTTCATTGTTAATATTGATTAGATAAGAGATTATTCTTCCCCTTGGGTTTTAGTCTCTTTATCATAATCTTTATATGAAATAGACCAATTTTGAAAAGGGGTCTTGAAAAGGGGGTGTTGAAAAGGGGTAAACCAATTCCCATGGGATCATTAACTTGTAGCTTTCCTTCTAGCTCAAACAAGAGGTAAACCAATAGGGTATGAGGCTAGAATAAACTCCAAAAATACAAAACCTTTGATATGTAACAAATGAATTAGTAAAATAGGTACCTCCTACAGGTTGGTTGATTGGTACAAATTGTAATTGTTTTTCATTACAACTTTAATTAGTGTGCACCCTTACTTGAACATGTATCAACATACCAAGAATACCCCAAAGGATTGTAATGGATAAGGGTTCTAGATCATGGTATAATCCTTAACACAGTCATACAAACAGATAAATGATAATATTTTGCTCATTCATGTAGACAATTTCATTCACCTGTTTCATCAAACAGTTCATATGCAACCTTATATAATCAACAACTTAGATATTTAGGGTTGAGTTCCATAATGCCAAAATTGCCCCCATACACCCAAAACTTAAACCTCTAACCATAAATATCGGTATGTGTCAAGGGGTGATGTTGGAAAGATATTTTAGAAAAGAAGGTGGGAGATCAAAGCTTTATCAGGGCTGAAATTTCTAGCATCAACCATTACTAGCATGAAAATTACTGATTTTGGAGGCATTGCTCATGTCTTTTGTCACTAGCTAGGTCTCCTCTTTCGCTCGCACTGTGGGCTAGCTAGGGTATCCATCTCTATCACTCGCACTAGTGTAGGGACCTAGCTAGTGTATCCTCTAGTGTATCCACTTTTTCTAGGGTCGTCTCCTCTTACGCTCACACTGTGGGCTGGCTAGGGTATATCCCATGGCTCTGTCGCTCACAGTACTGTAGGCTAGGCATGGGTTTGGTTTCATAATTTTTGTTTTGTTTTGTTATTTCATAATTTGTTATTTTGTTATTAAACAATATAATATATATTATATTAATTATAACAAAATATAATATAAATATATAAATTATAAATATAAATATAATTAATATAAATTATATGTAGGTTGGGGTTTAGGAATTATATGGGTTATATGGATTAGGGATTATCATTGAGGTTAAGGATTATATGGCTTAGAGGTTATAATGGATGATGGTTAGGGGTCATAAGGGATTTATATAAGTGTTATAGGTTAGGAGTGATACAAGTTAAATTTTTAAGGTATTATGAGTTATAACATAAGATTTAGATGGGTTATTTGTTAAGGGTTATAGGGGTTAGGTATAACTAGGGGTTATGAGGGTCAAGGGTTCGGTGTTATATGTTATAGGTTAGATTTTATAAGGGATGTATGGCTTGGGAATTGTAGTTATTAGTGGTTTTAGGGTAAGTGGCTATAATGGTTAGGAATTATACATGTTAAATGTTATATTCCTTAGGGGGGTTTATGGGTTGTAGGAATTATTGGAGTTACAAATTTTGCATTATATATTTCTGAGGTTAAGGGTTACTACAACCAAGGGTTTAGAAATTGTAAGAATTAAGGGTTAGTTGTGATAGTAATTAAAGGACGATGTTGATAATAAGTTATGAGGATAGAGAGATATGAATTATAGAGAGTACATGTACATGAATTTAGGATTATAGGATTTACATGGATTAGGGATTGTATGAGTCAAGGGTATTATATGTCAGGGATGATAGGTCATAGGGTTATGGTTCATAGAAATTTAGAATTTATTTCAATTTAGAATTTTAGTGGTTAGAGACTATAATACTAGTGTTTATAGAGGTTAGGAGTTAATGGTTTTATAAGTTAGGGATTAGAATAATAGTGTTTATAGGGGTTGTATTTCAAATTATAGAGTTCAATGGATATGGGTCATAGAGGTTATGGGTATTATAGGGGTTTTAAGGTAAGGCGTTAAAAAAGATGGAATGTCCCCCATGGTTCATTGATTTGTGTGCTCAAGCACATAAAGAAATAATTGTTGAAGAAACATTGTGTTCTCCCATGGAAGATCTTGGTGAAGACCTTAAATATGAGAGCTCCCATGCATATATTTATCCTCCCCATGAGGTTGAGGGGTCTTCTTCATCATGGATGGGTATTTGCACATAAGGGATATTGGGTCTTGGGCTATCGGCCCAAAATGAAGCTTATAGGGCACTGATCCCTGAACTAGGCCTTAAACCACCACACAAACCTGCAAAATCATTGGCCTCATTCTAGGATATGGAAATTATTGAGAGATTTTGTGTACCTGGCATGGGTCTCATGGCCTTGATCATCGTTGACATACGAAAATAAGGGCCATAGTACCTAAGCTAATATTATAGGATCATAATTCATTAATGACACCTCAAACCATCACATAAACCCTCTAAATAGAATATTTATCCTATGAATGAGATATTAGCATACTTAGACAGTTTTAGGCATAAGGGATGGGTCTCAAGACCTTAACCATGGTTATGGGAGAAAATAAAGGGTATTAGTACCTAAATGAATCTTTTAAGTCTCATGATCCATGAATGAGTCCTTGAATCGCAACACAAGCCATTTAGAGGGGATATTTGGTTTGTGCTTCAAATACGAGTGCCATTAGGAGGTTTTGTACACCAAGTAGGAGTTTTACAAAAAGTGTGGTCATGGGGATTATTGACAAGGACCATTTTAGAATGTATTAACAAGTTTTATTTAAAGCATGCCTAAGACAATAGGGGTCCTTTCAATTTTAGTAGGTGACATCTTTTTTTTCCATGACATCTTATTAAATTATCGCTAAAGCTTTTCTATTTTAATCTAATCATTCTTATAACAGTTGAAGATACATAATTACAGATGTATCAAAAGATGTATTCATGACAGTATTTAAGTTAGAGAATGGACTATGCTCAAGAAACCACTCAACATACCTTATTTATCAAGATTAAATTTTATGAAGTTTATGAAAGCACTGAATGGAGTTTTGTTGAAGGAATACTAATCAAGTTTGTATTTGGACATTAGTTTTAAAATGCAATAGGAATAATTAACAATGTTTTGATTTCAATTGATTTTGATTATGTGATAACAAGACATTGGACTCATACATGTTGCATACCTCTACACTTGCTAGGTACAATCTTAAGAGCTAAAAATAATAGTAAGACAATAATAATGATACTAAAATTAAGGTTAGAAATGGTTAATAATAATTTTAATTCAAAGGTATCAATGCAGAATAACTAAAGTAAAAATAAATAAAGTTAACTATCGAAAAATGTATAATTTTGTCCACAAATATAAGTAAAGGAAAAAGGGGAAGGGGAAGAAAAGAAACAAGGAAATGGAATCAAGTGAGGAAAGAAACCAACAAACCATAGAGAAATCAATAGGAGAACGAAAAAAACAGGGTACAAATTAATGAATAAATTTGAATGAAGGAAAGGGGGTGAGGAAGGTTAAATAGGGAGTGAAAATGTAAAAATAAAATAACTTCTCAATTTCAATAGCTTCTCTAATGATCCTAGTCAAATAGTGTTCAATTTTGGCTAATATTTTAGTTTGGTCAAAATATATGAGATGCTTGGTGTTGTTGGAATGCTCAACGATAATTGGTTTTGAAGTGTGATTGTGGTTTGTATGGGATTAAAAATTTACACATAGAAAAAATAAACTTTTGTAAATTATAATTGGGAGAATCTATAGATAAGACAAACTTTAAGTTCTTTAAATTTATAATTAAATTTAATACCTTTTATTCAAATGTGCCAATGGCTGCTAGAAAAGATCCAAAGGAATATACCATATTGAAATCACTAGGATTTGACCTCTCTCAATATGAATATCTTGCAAGGATGTTACTTATTGTTTTTTAGCAAAAATACTTCTCCAAAGATTCCCTTTGCTCGTGCTTAGAAACCCCTAAATAAACTCTTACAAAACTCTTTATTTTGGCCTTCTCCTAAATAAAAATTGATTCAAAAGTTAGTTGGAAGATCTATTGGAGCCTGAAGGACATTAGAAATATTAATTGGGTTGATATTATGACTTAAGGGACTACATTAGCCTATAGCATGGACAATTAGAGAATTTTTTAGCAATGTCACATGGACCATTTTTTTAAGCCTCAAATTAAGAAAAATGCCCATTTTTTGTCCAAGTGTATCCATTTTAGCTTGGAATGTGTTAGCGTCGGAAGTCACTCCTGGATTTCTTGTAGGAGAAGAGCCCGACACCCATCATTTTAATGTCACGATTTGTTTATAAAGGGGTGATCAAATGGAGATAAAGACTCGAGGAGATATCACTCTAACTCAGGAATTGGGTCTGGTACGTAAGTAACAAAGGAGGTCTTGATCTAATGGCAGCCAGTGGGCTGATTAAAAGGTGAACAGGTGGAAGACTTAGTAAGAGAGGTGAACAAATAGCTTTGGGCAATAGGCTTTTGGTAGTTTGTAGAAGAAAGACTTTGAATGCAAGATCCGCTTGGTTCAAGGTCTCAAGAAAATGAAAGGGGACTTGACTGGATCCTCCAATTCCAAGTTACTCAGCATCAAGAAAACCACGAGAACTGATTAGAAACATCATAAAGGATACAGTGATCCTATCCAACATCATCCTGTAACAGCTATAGCTCGACTGGATCCTCCAATTCCGAGCGGTTCTAACACAGTATAACAAAGATGTAAAAGAAACTGGCATTCATCAGGAAAGAAGTCTCAAGAGTTCATACATAACTAGAGTATCAGTGCTTCATTAAATATTTACAACCTGGAGCTCTGCTCAACCATCAATAGATACAAAAATGGAGAAAACGCCTTCATATACTTAGAACAACAACAACAACAGAATCGAGACGTTGCATTGAAAGCTTTGCGTCTGCATGGCTTCTGACAGTCAACACCTATAGTCTCTGAATGATCGTGCAACTTATGACAGACGCAATCGAACTTCTGACAGTTTCATAGGCGAATCGACGTGCCTTTAATTCATTGTCGGGCTTTCCCATTATGGCGGAGGCGATGTCTAACCACCACCAACTACTTCAATAACTGCTTCATTGGGATTGAGAATGGCCCGGCCAACTTGGCACTTCTGCGATGTGGAAAACCTTTCGCGTTGCCACCTGGATCAGCTGAACGACCCGATGGATAGGGAGGGAGGCTAGCGTGAGGGATGGGGCGCATAATGGGAGTGGTGGCATCACAACTACGAGGGTGTGATAAGAAGTGACAAGGCATAAGAGGGACGGCAAGGGGGAAGACACATGGTGGAAGGCAATGAGCGGAGGGGGCAGGGGATGAGACATGATGGGCGCACTTTCACAGGGAGGATGACGTGGAAAGAGGCGGGGCACATGGCGGATGGTGAGTGGAAGGTGAGATGGGGGAAGATACCACTCGGATGGAAAGGGAGCCCACGCTAGCTAAAAACAAAGCAGCTGAGAAGGATGGGATCGCCTGAGCACCGTTGATCCAGACGCTCTGATCTTGGTCGTTGGGAAGATGCGCACCTGATTCTGGACCCCCCCCCTCTGCTTAAAGGTAGAAAGGCGGGGGGGGGTCCAGAATCACCTTGAGCGTCGTTGATCCAAGTGCTTTGATCTTGACCGTTGAAGAGGTGCACCCCCGATTCCGGACCCCCCCCTCCGCTTAAAGGTAGAGAGGCGGGGGGGCTCCGGAATCCGATGCGCGCTGTTGATCTGGGCGCGTGAAATCCTGTCGTCCAGAGTTTATTTCTAATTAAACACGGATTCATTTGCATCCCGAACTTAGGACAAGTGGGTTTTTAACCCATTCTTTGCATTCTAATCCCCTTACAAGAAATATCGCTAACATTTGGCTCCATGGGGGATAGAGTCGTCCCTGTGATGCTCTAAGAACACTTTTGCAGATTTAGTGCCTTGCTGTTGGGCTAAGGAGTCATTTACTAATCTGAAAACAAAAACAAAAACAATATTTACAAGGCAAAAGAGCCGACTGCGGCTCACAAATAACATTTTTTCAAGAAATGCCCATTTACTGGGCCACTAGAAACTTCTTTGCCTTCCAGATCCTGCAACTTGTAAGTGTTGTTTGAAAATACTTCAAGGATCTTGAAAGGCCCCAACCAGAGGGAATCAAACTTATTGTGCTTGCCCCTGTCCTGCCTGGGTGCGTCCCATTTGAGTACCAGGTCACCCTGCTCGAATTCTTTCTTTCTTCTCTTCCTGTCAAAAGCCTGCTTGATCTTCTGCTGATGGTCGTAGGCCCTGTCCAAGACTTGTTCTCTGATCTGCTGCACTTCCACCATCTGATGAATCCTTCTGACCATGTGGTCAGGCTCTCCTTCAAGGTCCTGGAGGAATTTCACCACAGATACGGCGAGTTGAGTAGGGAACACAGCCTCTACTCCGTAAACAAGTTGGAAGGGCGAGATGCTCAGGGACCTCTTTGTTGTGACCCGATCAACCCATAGAGAGAAGTTGAGCTTTGAATCCCAGGCCCTTTTATTATCTTCCAATAATTTTTTAATGAGCTTGATTAGGCTTTTATTGGAAGACTCTGCCAGTCCATTTCCCTGAGGATAATAGGGGGTAGAATGAATTATTGAAATTTCAAACTATTCACAGAACTTGAACAGAGGCTCAGACCTGAAGGGGGTGGCATTGTCAGTGACGATCCTACTAGGGTAGCCAAATCTGACTATGATGTCCTCCAGGAAGATGATAATTTCTTTGTGAGAAGTGCTCCTGGTGGGGACAACCTCTATCCATTTGGTGAAATAGTCTATCGCAATCAGGATCCATCTGTGTTGGCCACTTGAGGGAGGATGAATTTATCCAATGAAGTCTAATCCCCACTGTTGAAAGGGTTCCGAAACCACTACAGACTTTAATGGCAGAGATTTGAGCTGCTTCTTTCCTGAGAACTTCTGGCATTTGATGCAAGCTCTGATTTCTCTGCAGAGATCAGGGAACAAGGTGGGCCAGTAATACCCAGCTTGGAGGATCTTATGGGATGTGGCCTTCCAGAAATGATGACCTCCACACAGGCCACTGTGGAAATCAAATGTGACCTGCTGGGCTTCTTGTGGGTCCAAGCACCTTAACAACACCCCTAAAGGGTCCTTCCAGTACAAGGTCTGGTCAATGAGGCAATATTTGACTGCCTTGAGCTTTAGAGCTCTTGCCTTGTTTTTTTCCATGCCGTCAGGGGCCCTCAATTCTTGCAGAAAGTACAAGATATCCTTGTACCAAGGGCATGCCGCTAATGATAAAGCACCTTGGGAACTCTTGCTGGATGACTCGGCTTGCTCATTGATGAAGTTAACCCCCAAGGCCTTGCAATTGGATTTAGCCAGCAATCTGGCCAAACCCTGCCCCTTTATCAACTTGGTGGGCTTAATCTTCAGATCAAACTCTAGGATCTTGGTGATCCATTTACCTCTCCTCCCGTCTATGTCAGGCTGTATAAGAATGTCCTTCACAGAGGCTAAAGGAACATATGCAGTGACTTTTGAGTGCAAGACATAGACTCTGAAAGCTTTGAGAGCTTTCACTAAGGCATAGGCCTGCTTCTCCATGATCTCGTACCGGAGTTCAACATCTCTCAACGCCTTGTTGTAGAATGCAATAGGTTTCTCTTGTCCTTGCTCGTTTTTCTGCAACAAGACTGTTTCTACTATATCACAAGAAGCAAAAGAAAAAATCAGGAAATCTTTAGAATAATCGGGACTGATTAGCACAGGTGCTTCATTCAACGCCCTCTTTATTTGGACAAAAGATTCCCTGGGTTGAGCAGTCCATTTCACTTCATTTTCCTTCCTGAGCATGGTTGTGATGTGCTTCACTAACTCAGCAAAATTCGAGACAAATCTCCTCAGAAAATTTATCTTCCCCAAAAAGGCCTGAACCTCCTTCTTAGATCTGGGAAGTGACAAGGTCTGAAGTGCTTCTACCCTGCTAGGATCGATCCTTACTCCCTCTGCTGACACTATATGGCCTAATAGCTTCCCCTCCTTCATAGAAAATAAAGACTTCTTGGGATTCAGGGATAGGCCAAACCTCCGACACTTCAGGAAAACTTTCTTCAAGTGGCAGCGGTGCTCCTTGTCCATCCTGGAGAAGACCGTGATGTCATCTAGATAAATTACCACAAACTGGTCCTTTTCCCCGATGAAGGCTATATCCATGGCTCGCTGAAATGTTGCCCCTGCATTCATCAATCCGAAAGGCATTTTGGCATACATGAATGTGCCCCATGGAGTGGTGAAGGCCGTTTTTTCTCTGTCCTCAGGCATGAATGATATCTGATTGTAGCCAGAGAAGCCATCAATCATGGATATTCTAGATGCACCAGTGACCGCTTGCAATATGTACTCCATGTTGGGCAGGGGATAATTGTATTTCCTTGAGCTCTTGTTCAGGTTCCTGAAATCGACACATAGTCTGATTTCTCCACTCTTCTTTCTTACCGGAACTAGATTGGCCACCCAATCGAAATATCTCAGGGGGACAATGATTTGGGCATCCAACAACTTCTTCACCTCTTTCTCCATGACAGGTAGCAACATGGGGTTTATCTGTCTTAGCTTCTGCTTGAATGGCTTAGCCTCTTCTTTCAGTGGGATCTTGTGCTCAATGACTGATGTTTCATACGTCTTGAGGTCTTCGTAGGTCCATCCAAACACATCAGCAAACTCTCTCAGCAACTCGGTATATTCAACCCTCTGTTCCTTGGTCAAAATCCTTGACAGCTTGACAAACTTAGGCTCCTCTGGTGTGCCAATGTTGCACTCAACTGTGTCAACATCATCACCTGAGACTCTCCCTTTTATTGCCACATCATTCCCATCAAATAATCTTTCCAATGGGACCAGTCCCCTCGGAATGTGGTTGCTAGGCAATTGAATAATGTCATGCTTTGCTATTTTACTCAGCAACTCACCCTCATCCAACCTTTCCTCAGAGACAGAATATTGATCGATATGCAGCTCTGAAAACTCTTCGATAGTCTCCAAGAATTTCTTGATCTCAAGATCATGCTCAAACACCTTCCAATGCTTGACATTGTCAGGTATAGAGGGCCTGTATTTTACTTCTACATCATACCTAAGCTTGGGCGACAAGGGAACTTTGAAATTACTTGCTGATGTAGCCAAGGAATCTGCCACTGTATTCTCTTCTCGTGGGATGAAAGAAATATTAAATGCTGAGAAGAAACTATCAATTAGGTCCCATACCTCATTTCTGTAATTCCTGAGTCGAGGATGTTTGGCCTGATAAGCGCTCCTGATCTGTTGGACTACCAACTTGACATCTCCAAACACTGCTACCTCTTGAATTCCCATTTCCCTTGTGGCTCTTAATCCTAGGATAATAGCTTCATACTCTTCCACATTATTGGTGGTTTCGAATTCCAGCTTATATGACAGGGATATGGTCTCCTGAGAAGGTGACATAAAAACCACCCCAGCTCCAGCGCCTTCTCGGGAATAGGCTCCATCAAAAAACATTTTCCAGATTGGGGTGATGGAGGGAGGAATTCAGGGGAAACAATGGGCTGATTTCTGAGTTTCAGAGGAGGCTCGGGGGTGTGGGTGAGCTGCAGTAAACTGGAGCCTAAATCAGTTTCCAAGGCAAAGATGGGATGATTGGTAGGGTTGGCTTCATCACTGATTATGTAGGCCAGTTGGGCTTCCCTATATAGTCTTCTATGCTCCCCCCCAAACACTGGAATAGTGGCATATGTGAGGTCCATCTGCAAGGTTCCCCCCAGTCTCTTTATCCAAGATATTGATAGCAACATACCAAACTTAGGGGGGACATCAGCCACTATAATATCCATGACCATGCTTTTCATGGGCAGTTGAAACAAGGTCACAACCAGGTCTTTAATAACTCCAAGAAACTGAACTCTCCTGGAGTCAAAGGAATAGAGGTCATGGTAGGCTCGGGTGACTTCCAATCCTAACTCTTCCATGACAGTTTTGGGCATGAGGTTGTGAGAAGCCCCTGAATCCATCAAGCAGTTGTGCAGCACTTTATCGTGTATGTTCAGGGATGTGTAGAAGGGAGGGGATGAATCATCTCTATCTTCTACCATAGGACCTAGGACAACTGCTGGCTTTTCATCTTGGAGGTTTATGGAGTCTGTGGGAAGGCATGAGGCATCAGACTATAAAAGCTCAGAGAAGCATCTTTTAAATTCCCCATGTTTAATTAGCTCGGTGAGGGGCACATGGATTCTGATCCTTTGAATTTCATGCTCGAAATTGAAAGAAGATATAGGCTTTGTGATTTCTCTTATTTCAAGAACATGATTATGGACAATGGGAGAGAGGGGTTGAGCCTTCTTACCTCTGTGAGCGTCTGTTACTTCATTAGCAGGTTTTTCTGTTCTAGTGGACCGCCCAGGAATATCAGGTGTTGTTGTTCTTTTATCAGACCTCAGGTTATACCTGCCTTGACCGTCGCTAGCCTTGTCTTCTTTGCTTAACTCATTTAGCTAAATGTCCATGAGAGACTCCTCATATGCTGATTGAGTTAGATGAGGAAAAGGGGGAGTGTCTTCTAAGCAGTGGATTTCAGGATCAAGCTCATCTGTTCCTCCTTCTTCCTCATCAGCCACCAAATTGTTCTGAAAAGGGGCCTGAATTCTCTGGTCTTCTCTGTCTCTTCCCCTCTCTCTGTGCATAGTCGGAGGAGAAATATTATTTGGTCTTCTGAATCCCCCTTTGATTTCAGTGCTCTGAGGGCATTTGTACATTTGCTTCCTCTCCACCTTCAGTCTTTCCATCTCTTCAGACAGGAACTTCATCATCTTGGTCATTTCATCCACTTGAGTGTGGGGCAACGATGGGCCAGAAGTTGAGGCTTCAGATTTTCCCTTTCTTCTATCTGTGTCAACTTTGTTCCTCAGTCTGTCAGCTTCTAACATGTTGGATTCCACTTCTATGGCCGCGTCTTGCATTTGAGCTAAGGAGGTAGCTCTTCTTTCTCTCAACAGCAGGCAAAAATCAGGGTCAAATGCACTAGCATAGGAAATTTGGGCAGAGGCCTCTGAAGGCTTTATCTCTGCAGGAATCTTATTATACATTTTATTGAATCTTTTGGAGAAGTCAGAGACAGACTCTCCTTCCATTTTCTTCAGAGACCCAAACTCTATCATATAATACATGAAGTCCTTCCTATCTCCCCACTGCCTCAGGAAAACATTATCCAGGGCTTCAATGCCAGCAATAGATCCGGGGGCCAATCCTCTAAACCATTTCCTCACCTCGCCATCCAAGCTCTGGACAAAGACTCTCATCCAGAAATCTTCATTTTCAATATTCAGGTTGTCTGCATAACTGTAGAAAGCAGCCAAGTGCTCTTCTGCAGTTATGTCCCCTTCTCCAATGAACTTGGGCATGTATTTCAAATAATCTCCAGTAGGGAGGGGATTCATAGGATGGGGTAGGATTAAGGGAGCGTATCTGGTAGCGACTATGGAATCCATTTGGTTCAGAGGGGGATTAGCACCAGCCATAGGAATATTAGGTGGAGGAGAACTTGGAGGAGAAGGAGTTCGTGAAGGGGCTACTGGGAATGAGTCTCGGAGTGGAGTGGGAAACAAGAGAGGATTCAAGGAGAAGGCTAATGAGCTCAAGCCAGCATGAGCTTCTCTTTGTGTAGGAGTGGGGAAATCTTCTGTAAGCCCGGTCCTACGCCAAGGAACGGCTTCAGAGGAGAGGGGAGTGACAAGAAATTCTCCCTCCAATCCCAGACCAGGAGGGGAAAAATCAGCAGGAACACTCCCAAAATTCAAGAAATGAGAAACCTCTGAAGGAGGTCTATTAAGAAACTGTGGAGGAGAAAAAGGATTTCTCACAGAAGGAGATGACGGATTACCTGTTTCGGCGATGGAAACTTCTTTTGCAGAGCTCTTTCCTCTTCTGAGAACCACCTCTGGGTCAGCCTCCAGTGTAGAGAGAGGCAACTGTGGATGAGACCGTGTGTGTCTGCCTCTGAAAGCCATAATTAAAATAGCAGGTTCGCTCCAGTGGATTCGTCACAATGGAGTCACCAAGTGCACAGTAGAAATATTCAAGTTCTGATATCTGATGCACCTTTAGAATCAGCTGATCGTTGTCGTTCAATCCCGAGGAAAATATTCAACTTCATCCCCGGCAACGGCGCCATAAATGTTAGCGTCGGAAGTCACTCCTGGATTGCTTGTAGGAGAAAAGCCCGACACCCATCAGTTTAATGTCACAATTTGTTTATAAAGGGGTGATCAAATGGAGATAAAGACTCGAGGAGATATCACTCTAACTGAGGGACTGTGTCTGGTACATAAGTAACAAAGGAGGTCTTGATCTAACGGCAGCCACTGGGCTTATTAAAAGTTGAACAGGTGGAAGACTTAGTAAGAGAGGTGAACAAACAGCTTTGGGCAACAGGATTTCGGCAGTTTGCAGAAGAAAGACTCTGAATGCAAGATCTGCTTGGTTCAGGGTCTCAAGAAACTGAAAGGGGACTTGACTGGATCCTCCAATTCCAAGTTACTCAGCGTCAAGAAAACCACGAGAACTGATTAGAAACATCATAACTGCTACAGTGATCCTATCCAACATCATCCTGTAACAGCTATAGCTCGACTGGATCCTCCAATTCCGAGCGGTTCTAACACAATATAACAAAGATGTAAAAGAAACTGGCATTCATCAGGCAAGAATTCTCAAGAGTTCATACATAACCAGAGTATCAGTGCTTCATTAAAGATTTACAACCAGGAGCTCTGCTCAACCATCGATAGATACAAAAATGGCGAAAACTCCTTCATATACTCAGAACAACAACAACAACAGAATCGAGACGTTGCATTGAAATCTTTGCATCTGCATGGCTTCTGACAGTCAACACCTGCAGTCTCTGAATGATCATGCAACTTATGACAGACGCAATCAAACTCCTGATAGTTTCATAGGTGAATTGACGTGCCTTTAATTCGTTTTCGGGCTTTCCCATTATGGCGGAGGTGATGTCTAACCACCAACAACTACTTCAATAACTGCTTCATTAGGATTGAGAATGGCCTGGCCAACTCGGCACTTCTGCGACATGGAAAACCTTTCGCATTGCCACCTGGATCAGCTGAACGACCTGATGGATAGGCAGGGAGGCCAGCACTAGGGATGGGGTGCATAACGAGAGTGGTGGCGTCACAACTACGAGGGTGTGATAAGAAGTGACGAGGCATAAGAGGGACGGTAGGGGGGAAGACACATGGCAGAAGGCAATGAGCAGAGGGGGTAGGGGATGAGACATGATGGGCGCACTTTCGCGGGGAGGTTGATGTGGAAAGAGGCGGGGCACATGGTGGATGGTGAGTGGAAGGTGAGATGGGGGAAGATACCACTCGGATGAAAAGGGGGCCCACGCTGGCTAAAAACAAAGCAGCTGAGAAGGATGGGATCGCCCGAGCGCCATTGATCCAGGCGCTCTGATCTTGGCCATTGGGAAGATGCGCGCCTGATTTCGGACCCCCCCCTCCACTTAAAGGTAGAAAGGCAGGGGGGGTCCGGAATCGCCTTGAGCGTCGTTGATCTGGGCACTTTGATCTCGACCGTTGAAGAGGTGCACCCCCGATTCCGGAACCCCCCCCCCTCCGCTTAAAGGTAGAAAGGCGGGGGGGCTCCGGAATCTGATGCGCATCGTTGATCTGGGCACGCGAAATCCTGCCGTCCAGAGTTGATTTCCAATTAAACACGGACGCATTTGCGTCCCGAACTTAGGACAAGTGGGTTTTTAACCCATTCTTTGCATTCTAACCCCCTTACAAGAAATATCGCTAACAGAATGTGTATAGGTTTTTAACATATATGCATAATCTCTCTTTTTCTAATGGTCGGATAACCAATATTTAAGCCTTTCTTGCCAAATCTATCTATCGAATGTGCATAGTTGTGAGGTCAAGAATTTTAAGAGTCCAATAATTCAAAATTGGCTCCATTGGAATGATTTCATGATTTTGTACCATCAAAATTCCCCTCTTCAAAATTCTAAAGAAAATGACATATTTGTATGTATATTTGGTAGTTGGATGAGTTATGGATTCCTAACAATCCATTTTGTACTTTCTAGTTAAAAAGATTGGCTACCATCCTCAAAAGTCACCCTAAAGTCAAAAATATGTTCTCCCATCTTCCTAAGTGATGGTTGAATAAATGTTATCATCGTCATGATCCATATTAATCTTATCGTGGAATAGGAAAAAAAATTAGATCATTTGGATGACAAAACTAATACTAGTCCAATTATTACTTCTCAGCGGTGGACTGCCAACCTTTTAGAGCTAAGCAAGAGAGGTTCAAATGTTATGCTTATGTGGTTTTTGTAAGGACGACGACTCTAGAATACATCCTTTTCAAAGTACAACATATTTTTCTAAGTTGTTTGTGTTTAGAGTTGTGCGCATTTTTCAAAATTGTTGTGTTATACAAATTATTCAATAATGACAAGTGATTATTCAACCTCATATTTAGGATATTGATATATAAATGGTCATTCTTGGTGATAGTTTACCTAGGACAGTATATGAGTTATATAGATTTTAGAACACCACTACTTTTTTTTTTGGGTCACTCACTTTGTTCTTTGGATTATTTGAAAAGTCAAAAATAACAACATACTTGTCAACTAAAGAGTTTGACAGATGGATAGAGTGACATGTAGGTCCATTGTGAGAAGGCTAAAAGAGTAGACACCGCAGGTGAGAACTTCAAATACACCCATGTTTGATGTCCCCACATAATATTTGAGATCATCCATGTTTGCATCAACGTTCAATATAATGGATGTCTCATTGTCATCATTCTTCATTGCCATCTATAGAATATTCTTTTTCAGAACTCTCTTGAAATGTCATGGCACATCCAATACACCCACCACAAATGTCATCTTGCACTGACCCCGCATAGTGAGTAGTGAATGGGGCCAACATTGAAATTTCTTCAAACTATGCATGTATGCATCAAAATTCGACATGGTTAGACTAGACACATGCCTTGACAGTATGGGAGGGTTTCAAGACTCAAGGATTTCTGATGTCCCAGCCACATAATCTTTGAGATCGTCCATGTTTGCAACAACCTTCATAATGGGCATCTCATATTTATCAAATGTGGGTGTTTCCATCTGTAGACTCTTTGTTGTAACTCTCTTGAAATGTCATGGAACTTCTAATTCAACCACCACAAATTTCATGCACCGACCCTACATAGTGAGTACTAGTGAATGGGGCCAACGTTGAAATTTATTCAATATGTAACTGCATGCATCGAAATTTGACATGGCTAGACTAGACAGATGCCTTGAAGGTATGGGAGGGTTTCAAGACTCAAGGATGTATGATGTCCCCACATAATCTTTGAGATCGTCTAGATTTGCATCAACGTTCATCATGTTGCACCTCTCATTTTCATCATTCATCATTCCCTTCTATAGAATCATTTTCAGAACTATCTTGAAATTTGACATGGAACTTCAAATACACCCATCACAAATTTCTTCCACCGACCCTGCACAGTCAGCAAAGAATGGGGTTGTTGGTCCTGAGATTAAACTTAAGGCTCAAAGAATAATGTCAAGAATCAGGAAAGTTTATGAGAGTGTTTTTTTGAAAATGCTTTTTCTACCTTAGTTATATAAGAAAAATTCCTTAAATGAAATTAACAATATGGCAGTACAGAGGTCGTATTTCGTGTCTGAGTCAAAATTGTAATATCGAATGGTGTGAGAGAAAAATACAAACTGTAAAAAAAAGCAAGGCATCAATTACTGAAGAGTCTCACCTCATTGCAGTAGAATAAAATAGATAGTGTAACCTTGAATAAAGTATAAAATACAGTAATCCACACAGCAAGAAGGTCCTAATTTACTCACAGTAAATGCAGAGGAAAAGTTTCTTGCTTAATAAATTATTGATGCAATACGATTACAATAGTTGTTGTACTAAATTGAAATCAAACATTTATCAAGGAAATGCTTAAAGAAATGCCGAGATATGGAAAAACAGAAGAAGCACATAAACCAGATTAAAAAAAAATCGGAATCTCTGTCTCCACTTGTATTAATACTCAATAAGGAGAGTTTTGTCTATTACAATCGGCAAGAAGCAGCCTTTGATAGATCTTGAATCTATATATTTATACAAAATGTCTCAACTCAAAATGGTTGGACTTATTATAACTAAAAATAACAAATATTTTTTAATAAGGCAACAAAATGTAAGAACTGAAGAGTTTTACTAGCGTCCTCCTCTGTCTCTTCATCTGTTGGTAGGGGTGTTTCTTTTCCTCATTTGTGTCTTTGGCCTGGATACAACTGGCGTATGATTCTTCACATGTATGAGTAGTATGTGCATGTTTCCTTACTTGTTTCTGGATGTACTTGTTTTCTCATACTCAACACATTGGATGCATTTACTCAATAATTGCACCACTAACCTTGAAGGCTTAGTTGCTTCTTTCACCTCAAAAGTGTGTAGCTTTCTCTCTATCTGAGGCAAATTTTCTTGTATCATTTTTGCTCCTTGAGATGTGACCTGTAACTGTAAGCTTGGATTCACTATCCATTTGTTTATTTGAAGGAGATCAATTTGGTTCATATTCTTGATGGCCATCAGAGATTCTTCTTTGCTTGTTCGGGAATTATACTGGTTCTTGGCTATATCAATCTGACCCAGGGCTTCAGAAATAGGATTTCCTTCAAAATAAATTAGTCCTTTGTCTAGTGATGTCAATGCTTCTAGACAAGATTCATTTATATCTCTGGAAAGTCTCTTTCTCTCTCTTAAATTTGCTTCCCAGGCCTTCAAAACCATATCACATCTTCTTTGTTTCGAAAGAGAAATTCGATGAACCTCTGAGACATCATTTATTAGTACCAATAAGACAGCTTCTTGAAACTTAACTCGTGTTGAGTGTGATTCTCTTTATTTAATACATATATATTTCAGAGCGAGGTCTACTACCTAGTAGTGTTTCTGGACGTCATCGACCTTCATGAAGAGATCTTCCTAGGCTATTTCTAGCTTTTCATTTACCTCTGGTTCTTGAGACTGAAAATTTGATATCTCTACTGTTGTACCTTCAATAAAGTTTAACCTAGTTTGAAACTGCTTTATTAATTCCTCATGTTGAGTGATCAAGGCTTTGTTGGCCTATGAATTCTGATGGAGCTCTTCAAGGTTATCTTGTAATTGTTGAATTCGATGCCTTTCATAAGCTATGACTTGTTTAAAATCTTTATTCATATTATTCTTCACATCTTGTTCCATAGTCATTATCTGGTCTTACAACTTCCGTACCAACAGGTTTCTCTGTTTTAGCTGCTCGGCCAGATTTTCTACAGACCATTGATTTTCCATTGCAAAGGAACCTAATGAGCCTGCCATTTCCTTATCAAATTATGAATCGTCTCAATGTTTTCCATCATATATCATTATTTTCCTTTTGACCATCGATCCGTCTTTATGATGTGTTTCTCGTTTGACTATAGCCCTCATTTTCTTATTGAAGAAGAAGTATGAAGGGGGCATCTCTTCGGATGCAATTGGGGTGAGATCATCTATAAAAATGATTTCGGAACTGGGATTTCTGAAAGTAGACTGCAACAGTGTCAATGAAGTGATAGGGGTACCTAACTCCTTAGATAGTTGTTGCTCAACAGTGTTGGCCACAGAGGTGGTTGGAGTAGAAGGAGATGTATCATGTCCTTGTTTCAGAAAGGCTTTGATATGAGCCTTTGCTTGAGGGCTTAACGGATTTGATAATGAAGCTTCCACTTTATTCATTAAAACTTCAGTGTTCTTCAGGTTTTCCTCAATATCTTTCCTTCCAGAGCTTTCTTCTTCAAAACCCAGAGGTACAGTTTCCTGTGTAGACGAAGTGGCTACCGACTCTCCCTGCAACACTTTCGGCAAGCTATTCCTTCTGTGCTTTTGAAAACTAAAGAAAATGGCCTGTTGATATTGAGACAAATCTTGGACTCTGTTCATTATTTCCTCATATGACCTGTCTCCCCTGAATATTTCATCATGTGGGGAATTCTCGTGCACATATTTCTTTAAATTGTATTGGGCCAGGTGGTTTTCCATGATTTTCTGTGGGTCGTGCCTTTTAAACTCAATATCAACTAACTTGACGTCTTCTAAAGCTGGAACCTCCACTTTGGAGTGACCAAAGTCTAACAATGAAAACATACCAACCTGGAGAGGGAAGGTAGGCCATACCTTTTTTTGGGCTACTTTCAATTCCTTGCTGATACTCCTTGTCATGGTTTGATAAGCCACTTCTCGGAATACCAGTCAATCTGGTAAAAACTTCGGGAGAGCATGGGGAGGGACCAAGCACCCGAAAACCCTGATGTAAGAAAAGTTTTCTTCAATATACTAGTCTAATATTTTGCCCAGGTTTCCCATAATTCTGTCTGAAATCATAGGTGGTGGGAAACCATATAAATCTATATGAACAAGCACCACTACATGATGGCAGATTTCATAGAATAAATCTTTGGCCTTTTCCTCCCATAGTTTGGAATGGTAAAAGTGTATAGGTTCTGCACTGGTTGGGGTCCAACTCCAATTCATTAGTGGGAAGGGGGTTATGAAGCATCTGGAATCTATAATATATGAAAACATGTATAAAGGGGAAGACTGTCCCTTTGATTTAGCTAGTTGGTATTCTATGATTTCCTTGGCCAGATTATCTGACAACATCTTGGCCCAGTTGAAATATTATCCCTCGACCACCTTGTGCATAATTGGCACCCATGCCAATGGGAAATGAGTGGAGCTCTTCTTCTCAAATAGACTACATAGATTCATAGCCACATAAATCATTGATCAGGGGATCAAATTTGCTTAATTTTCAAAGTGCTCGGATTGAGACGAAAATAGTGCCATTGCGTTCGTCTCGTTTTCCCGATTCCGGCGGTATATTTATTTTCGAAAACGAAGTCCGTATGGAGGAGATATCGTGATTTGACCGCCAAGTCAAACAGGGAAAAAAATTGGGGTGCTGACTGTACCTGTCCGTACAGTCCGTACAGCCACGTGGAGGGCCGTACCATCATGATGACGTGGCGTATTGATGAGGTGGCACGTTTTGGTTGGATGTTCATTGACCAGTTGTGTGATGACACGTGTCCGTTTGGACGAATTGTGTGAGGACACGTGGGCCAACCCAAGGGCGCCACGTGTCGCTCATTTGTTGGGCATTAATTTCATATATAAAATTTTATGGGGAGTCCGCGGGGTTTGACCCCGGGACCTCCCCCTTTGTAAAGCCTTAACACATACCCGCTGGCCAATACTCCCGCCTTTGACTCTTGTTATATATCCTTTCAAATATTTATTTAAGTTTAAAGCTGTGTTGAAAGGGAAAGGGGGTCGGGCCGGGGCCCAACCCCGACCCGTGGACACATTACATATATTCATATGACCCATGGTTTTATTGCAAACATATATGACCACATGTATCGGTAATAGCGCGCATTATAATAACACATATATAACATTGTTATATGGCGCGGGTTTGAATAGTCCATTATATATATGTGTTAACGCGGGGTTTATAACAATGTTTATAACATATATATTATATATGTGTGGCCCAAATTAAAACAATTGCGCGCGATTATTGCTTGCAGTGTATATGGGTGTTGGCGCGTGGTTTTGAACCCGCGACCCATAATCCCTATTGCGTGCGGGGTTTAACATTTTGTTATACATTGTTTAATGTACGGTTAGCACGGTTTTGAAACAGGTCAACCACTTTTGCGCCCAGCCCGAGGACACATGGGCATATGACCAAATGCTGAGGCGGTTAGGGGCTGGAGGCGCCCTAACCATTCTACGGTTTGTACCGGTGCGCGGTTGCGTACGGGACTGGGTTCTTTACGCTTAAATGAGCGTGTGTGCCAGGTTTGGAGAACAAGGGGGTGCAAATTGTAGAACCAGAGATAGCAAAGAAGAAGGGGAGACTTCAAGGAGGCTATCTTCTTCATTTTTCGACTGTTTCAGGTGACGTCAGAGCCTAGACAGGGGTTTTGGGACGCTGCGGAGCCATTGGAGCAGTCATTTTGTTGATTTGAGCACTGTAAGACTTGTTTTTAAGCACTTTGAGCAATTTAATATAAAAGATCCATTTGGAGGCTGGACCAGGAGATG
>ML786540.1:627370-644191 GCA_009831015.1 Picea engelmannii | reverse complement strand
TTATTGCTTGCAGTGTATATGGGTGTTGGCGCGTGGTTTTGAACCCGCGACCCATAATCCCTATTGCGTGCGGGGTTTAACATTTTGTTATACATTGTTTAATGTACGGTTAGCACGGTTTTGAAACAGGTCAACCACTTTTGTGCCCAGCCCGAGGACGCATGGGCATATGACCAAATGCCGAGGCGGTTAGGGGCTGGAGGCGCCCTAACCGTTCTATGGTTTGTACCGGTGCGCGGTTGCGTACGGGACTGGGTTCTTTACGCTTAAATGAGCGTGTGTGCCAGGTTTGGAGAACAAGGGGGTGCAGATTGTAGAACCAGAGACAACAAAGAAGAAGGGGAGACTTCAAGGAGGCTATCTTCTTCATTTTTCGACCATTTCAGGTGTCGTCAGAGCCTAGACAGGGGTTTTGGGACGCTGCGGAGCCATTGGAGAAGTCATTTTGTTGATTTGAGCACTGTAAGACTTGTTTTTAAGCACTTTGAGAAATTTAATATAAAAGATCCATTTGGAGGCTGGACCAGGAGATGTAGTCCGGAGTGGGGTGAACTCCTTTATCAAGTTGCTGTGTTTATGTCTGATGTTCAATGATTTTTGATGCTGTCTATGTTTATGTCTACATAAGTAATCCTTTCTTATGTGTTGCAAAATGATCTGGTTGCTTTAAACACATAACATTTCACTTGCAATTTAATTTAATCAAGTTTATCAAGTCTTCTTCAATTTTTAGATCAATCATATGGGATTCTAACGACGTTGTGGCATAAATGTCGTGAGTGTCAGCTCTGAATTTCTCTGGGTGCCCCCACCAAGACATGATTAAATCAGGGTAGATTTTATCATATTGCATACATTCATGTTTCTCAAACTCCAGCATGAATGCAACGTTGTAATTATATTTAAAATTGGGGGATACTTTATACATTACTTGCATGTTTTTTGGTCGAAAAGACCCAACAACAACCTAAATTTGAGAGTTGTAAATGCACCTGGTTTGAATGTCGACATTTTCCAGGGCCCAACCTATCATGTTTTTATACGACATGAGTCTCATTCACGCAACTATTTTGTGTATCTCTGACTGAGATATATCCCTGAGTTTAGTTGCATGAGTTTCACTCACTTAATCGCCTAAATCCTATAGGAAATTTATAAGCTCGTGCTTTAGAATATCGAACACCTGTGTCCAAGATTTCACAGTGTCAATGGCTCTCGGTGAGGTATCTGATAGAATGTCCGCATTTGTATTTTCACCTTCACCAACTGCTTTAGCCATCTTTCGTGGTGCCATGATATCGATAAAATTAGAACGGGATAACCTATTATAGGGGAATGCGTGAGCTTCTCAGTTGGAAAAAACTTACTATTCTGTGCAGATGAAAATTGAATTCAAAATCAAGAACTCTTATTCGCCTCAGGTGTATTGATTCGAGAATACCTTTACTGACGTCACATTTATTTACCTTAATGAGAAAATATAGTTGGCAATCCGCAATCTACGTTAAAATCATTACCGTTGATTTATGGTAAATTCCTTTAATATGAATGTTCACGATCGAGAGTTTTGGGTGAAATAGGTTTGAAATTTCCCGAATCACAAATTCATGAAAGGTTAATTATGAGATAATCTCGTTTGAAACATTAATTAATCATGTTTAACTTTAAGTGATTTTGGGTATTCAGACTTCAGGTTTTTTAAAAGTAGCTCGAGATGGAATCCTTGAAACCTGAAACTGTGAAATGATTAGTTATCAGATAATCATTTTTAAGTTTTAATTAAACCTGTTTGTGTTTCAAGTGTTCAGAAGTTCGGACTTCAGAGATTTCAGGTGTAATATACCAGATATAAAAAGTATGCAGAACATAAATAAAATGCTAGAAATGGCATAATAACAGCAATATAACCAGAACAATCACCACAATAACACTGAAATGATAAAAGAATAACAACAAAAATATCACTTTGATTCTGAGAGAAATGTTCACGAGCCTCTTCGAGGGGGAAACCTCCAGTCGAGCAGAGCTCTATTACAATAATATCCAAGCTAGGGTTCTCATACCCTCGACTCCTATTTATACTAAATATGTCTATCAAAAGAAGCATCTAGAGGAAGATCCTTCTAGAAGCGGAAGTTTCTATTAGGTCTTCTTACATTCAACTTATTCTATTTTATTGCATGGCCTTATTAATGTTGACCTTTATTACATCCGAATATATTGTTCTACCTATGTGCGGGTTAGGACCATACCATGTCCTCCCCCTTAAAAAAAGTCTTGTCCTCAAGTCTTAAGATGTGGAAATTGTTGCAGAATGGTAGTTGGTTCCCAAGTGGCATCTGTTGGAGTTGTATCTTTCCACTGGACTAGAACTTCCTTGATGGTTCTCTGATGCAAGCGACGCTCACGTTGGTCCAAAACTACTTGTGGTTATATCCAAATAGATCCTTCTTCGTCTAACTCGGGAAGGTTGGTTTGAATTTGGCACTTATTTCCAATCACCTTCTTTAAGCATGAAACATGAAAAACAGGATGTAGATTAGAATGACTGGGCAAAGATAACTAATAGGGCACCTGTCCCACACGCTTGAGAATGGTATAAGGACCATAAAATTTGGGCGCTAGCTTCTGACAATGCTTGGCCTTGAGGGAATTTTTCTTGTAAGGTTGTATTCGAAGAAACACTTGATCCCCTTCTGCAAATTGACATTCAGAATGACCTTGAACTGCTTGTTGCTTCATGAAATTCTGTGCCATCACCAAATTCTCTTTGAGGGTGTGGATAATAGCCTCTCGAACTGTAAGTGTTTGGTCAACCACCTAGACCTTCGAGACACCAGGTAAGTATGAGAGAATTGAAGGTGTATTTTTTCCATATACCTCTTCAAAAGGATTCATGCGTGTACTTGTATGGTAAGAAGTGTTGTACCACCATTCAACTAGGGGTAACCATTGAGCCCGTTGATTTTTCTTTTTCGAGGCAAAACACCTTAAATATGTTTCCAAACACTTGTTGACAACTTCCGTTTGACCATGAGTCTAGGGATGATAAGTTGTGCTGAGATGCAATTGGGTGCTTTGTAGCTTGAGCAGTTCTTGCAAAAAATTGTTGGTGAAAGTTGGGTCGCGATCAGAAACAACATAATGCGACATGCCATGAAGCTTGAATACCTAATCCATGAAAATTTGAGCCACCATGGATGTTGTAAATGGGTGTTGAAGAGAACAGAAATGAGAATACTTGGAAAGGAGATCAACAACCACCATGATGACGAATTTATTTCCCGATTTGGGTAAGCCTGTAATAAAATCCATAGAGATATCCCTCCAAATAATAGGTGGAATCGGAAGCGGTTGTAGTGTGCCTGAAGATTTGACTGTTTCTCCCTTGTTTCATTGACACACATCACATTCAGTGACAAAATTACGAATGTCTTGTTTCATACCATCCCAGAAAAAAGAACGTTTGACCCTATCATAGGTTTTGGTAAACCCGGAGTGCCCAACAATGGGTGTAGCATGAAGCTTTGAAAGTACCGTGGATTTAAGTTTTGATTGTTTACTTAAATAAAAATGGCCTTTGTATCGAAGCTCATCATGGAGCCAAGAGTACACTGGGGAAGCTGGAGAATTGGATTGTAATTGTTGGATCAGATGCGAACTTTTGGGATTGTGTAACCATTCCTGGCGAACGGCTTGGAGCCAATCTGGTACAATGAAGGAAAAAGAAAAAAGGGATCCTTCATCTTCATATTTTTGGGAAAGTGCATCTGCAACCACATTGTCTTTTCCCTTCTTGTAAATGATCTCATAATCATATCCAAAGATCTTAGTCACCCATTTTTGTTGCTCTGGGGAGGAAATGCATTGTTCTAGAAAATACTTGAGGCTTTGATGGTCTGTCTTAATTTGGAAGTGTTTCCCCAATAGACAAGGGCGCCACAAATCAACGACATGTAGAATAGCCAACATTTCCTTTTCATAGATTGATTTGCCTAGATTTTTTTCAGACAATTGCTTGTTGGTAAAGGCCAAGGCCAACCCTCTTGCATAAGGACAACACCAATTCCTTTCCCTGAAGCATCACATTCCAAGACAAAGGTCTTTGTGAAATCAGGAAGGGCCAGGACTGGAGTGGTGCACATGGCCATCTTCAAGGTTTGAAAATCTTGAGAAAATGCTAGAGTCCAAGTGAAAGAGTTCATTTTTAGGAGTGCAGTGAGAGGTGCTGCAATCTTTCCATAATTCTTAACAAACCTACGATAATAACATGTTAAGCCCAGAAATCCATGCAAGCTCTTGAGAGTCTTTGGGTGAGGCTAGTCTTTGATAGCTTCAATTGTTTTAGGATCCACCCTGATGCCATCCTTTCCAACCAGATGACCCAAGTACTCGACTTCTGAGGCGCCAAAAGCACATTTAGACTATTTCAGAAAAAGTTGGTGTTGAGAGGGTAGATGGAGAACTCAATCCACATGAGCAAGATGGTCTGTCCAGATTTTTCTATAGATGAGGATATAATCAAAGAAAACTAAGAAAAAATGACGGAGAAAAGGATGGAAGACATGATTCATGAGGCTTTGGAAGGTGGAGGGGGCATTACACCAGCCAAAGGGCATGACCAAAAACTCATAGTGGCCCTCATGAGTTCTAAAGGTAGTCTTGGGAATGTCTGCCTATTTCATACGTAACTGGTGGTAGCCAGAACAAAGATCAAGTTTAGTAAAGAACTAGGCACCACTCAATTCATCCAAGAGGTCATCAATGACAGGAATGAGAAATTTGTGTTTAATGGTAAGTTTGTTGAGGGCACAGAAGTCAGGACACATTAACCATGAACCTTATTTCTTCAGGACCATGACCATAGGAGAAGAGTAGGGGCTCGTACTAGGGTGGATAAAGCCTGCGTTAAGAATTTCCTGGACCATTTTCTCAATTTCATTTTTTTGGGAAAAGGGGTGATGATACAGACGAATATTGGGAGGAAGGCTTCCTGGTACAAGGGGAATGGAATGATCATGAACACAACGGGATGGAGGGAGTCCCTGGGGAGTGGAAAAGAGCACTTGATGTTTAGAAAGGATGGATTGGAGTTCTTGCGACACCGAGGGTGTCTTTGTTGCTTGTATGGCATGGAGTTGGGAAATAAAACCAGAATGACCTTTTTTGAGCATCTTTTCCATGTGATGGGAACTAATGATCTTAGGTGAACCGGAGGTGATGCCTTGGAACTTATATTGTTGGCCCTCCTGGTCGAATTGCATGGTTAATTCCTTAAAATCCATGAGAATGGGACCCAAAGTCCTTAGCCAGTTTTCACCCAACATAATATCACAACCACTCATGTCGTTAGCAAACATGTAATATACCAGATATAAAAAGTATGCAGAACAGATATAAAATGCTAGAAATGGCAGAATAAGAGTAATATAACCAGCATAATCTCCACAATAACACAGAAATGATATAAGAACAACAACGGAAATAACACTTTGATTCAGAAAGTAATGTTCACGGGCCTCTTTGAGGGGGCAACCTCTAGTCGAGCAACGCTCTGTTACAATAATCTCCAAGTGGCAATGTGGCAATGAATAAAATTATGGGTGCTTCCACTATCAACCAGAATGATGACCTTCTGATGCTTGATGTAACCGATTAACTTGAGGGTTTGGGGGGCGGAGAAGCCAGTGAAAGCATTGAGGGAAATGATCGGTTCCACTTCGGGAGGGTCTGAGGGAGGGGTTATGTCAGTGATTTTATGTGACTTAGGCACAAGGGGAGTTTCAACATCCTCTTCTGAAATATCCTCAGAGATGGCCATAAAAAGCTTTTGTTCCTTACACTTGTGGCCTGGGAAATATTTGTCATCATAATTATAACAAAGGCCTTTGAGTTGGCATTCAGTCATTTCAGCCCTGGTCAATTTTTGGATCTTTAATGGGGCGGAGGGAGTAGTGGGATTTACGGGTTTAGGGTGAGGGATAAAGGAGGGTTTACGGTTTTGAGAGGATACCACCTGTTGTGCTTATTTATCTTTTTTAGTAGCCTCCACCCAACTCGAAGGTCGAGCCATGAGGACATGGGCCCGAATCTCCTCCTTGAGGCCACTGATAAAACACTCTCGAAAGAAAGCATTAGTCATGCCCTCTATTCGAAAAGCTAAGCGCTCAAAGGCAACTATGAAGTTTTCTATTGTTCTTGATTGTTTCAACTTTGTCAAATGGCCCAAATGGTTGGTTTCAGTTTCAAAGCGTTCATAAAGCTCAGTCACAAATTGGGTCCAAGCAATATACCCTTGACGGGAAGTTTTTCTCCATTGCCACCATTTCCAACGTTCTTGATCTAGATGGAGAACACCATACCAGAGTTTGGACAAGTCATCTGTAATGTTGTATAAAGAGAAATAATGTTCCATTTCGGTGACCCAACCAGTGGGGTCTGAGCCATTAAATTTGGTCACATCCACCCGTGGAAGGTGTAGGTCATGTTGAAAGTGATGGGGCTAAAAGGTATGGGAATGGGAGGAATTTTCACCTTCAATATTTGGAGGTGCATCAGAGAAAGAGTCATCGGTAGTGTTATCTCCTCAAATAAATTGATGGATATTTTTCTTTTTAGGTGATAGATTGTGGTCCAAAAAATTTATTTCTAAATTTCTTTAGGTATGTTAGAGAGTCTATTTTCTGTAAATAAACTTGGAAAGAACTTTTGATTTGGTTTTGTCAAGCAAAAGAGAGAATCTCAGGTTTCGGTGGTTTAGGCGAGCCTGAAAAGCACTCATTAACCACCGAAAGCCTTCATTCTCGGTAGTTAAGGGGGAAAAGCAAAATCCTAGTTAACCACCGAAAATATTTCCGTGGGAAAAATGAAAAGCCCGTGCTTTCACACAAGCTAGTTGTCAATTGGCGTAATCATGAAGACATAACCGTTGAAAGTCCATGGAGGTGGTAAGGTATGCATGTTATTATTGTATCTATCCAAAGATTGATACCATGTTGTCCTTTTAACTACATTTGTCATTTTAGAATTAAGGCTCAGCAGAGACACAAAAACTCATGTCTGATTCCCGACTAACAGAAGTGATTAGTCACATAGCCCCTCATTATCTCCAGTCACGAGGACACAGACCCATTATGACCTCGATTAATCTCTGTTTTGATTCCATTAATTACCAATTCGAATCCGAGAGTCATTGTGACAGTCTTGAGCCTGTGATTTCATCAAGTAAACGCATACTCAAAGGCCATAATCCCATTTTTTGTGGTGATTGCCGAGTGGAGTTCGAGTTCAACAGATGGTTATTGAGCCAATTGTCATACCAATCAAGCCAAGTCGAGTCATCAGGTAGTTTGAATTCCATATTGTTTCAATTTGATTTTATATCTCACCTAAACTCGAAATTTTCAGCTTGTATTCAGTCACTCTATTGTTTAGATTCGGTTAGTGGTTGAGCTATGCAATCAGAACTCTGAGTCACCCTGTCTCATTTGTTTTACTCTAAGTAATACTCCCTGTCACCCTAAATCATAGAGACTTTGTCTCTCTGGCACGAAGATTTTCCTAAATCACAGGTACAGGTCAGCAAATATTAAATGCCGAAAGCAGGGCCAGTTCTAAGGGATGAATTGGATGGAGTTTGGTACCTTGAGGCTCACCCTGAGGTGGCCAATTTCTTCAAGCAAACTGGAGTCTATGCATATTGTGAAAAACTGGTAGATTTCCACCAACAGGTGTCTGAAACCTTTGCTATCTCGTATGATGGAAGAGAAACAACTGTGGGAAAGGAGGAGTTTGTGGTTGATGAGGCAACCATAGCTGAGTTCACTGGTCTCCCTAGAACAGGGGATTGCTGGTTCAAATCAACTGTGCCTTCAAACATTGAATTTAGATCCTATCTACAGCCTCTGCACAAAGATCTTATATGGAAAAAAGAGATACCAATGTCTTATCTGCAACCTAAGTTGCAATCTCTTCTGAAGGCAATCTTTGTCTATATCACATGTGAAGGTAGATACAATAGGGTTATGTTTTATCACTTCAAGCTATTGAACCATTTCACAGGCAGGTCTCCCATCAATTTGCCTTTCTACCTGCACAAATCTCTCACAAAAATGGCCAGACAATTCAAGGCGAAGCCTAACAAAGTGGCTAGCAGGTTGTCACACCAAGGGTTGATTACATTAATTGTTAAAGAGTCCTTGAAAAAGAAACAAGTGGACTGGAATTACTTCCTATTTTGGAATGAGTTCCAAACTAATTTTCAACAAGATGAAAAGGGGAAGAAGTCTGCTGCTAAGAAGTCCATCACCCCTAAGAGCAGTCTAATAAAAAGGAAGGCTATCTCACCACCAAGAGAGCCGACAGAATCATCCTCTGCTAAAAGAAAAAGAACCAAAAGGAAATTACAGTTTGGTAAAGAGGGTGAGCAGACCAAGGACCTTGTTGAAGGATATAACCCTTTGAACTTACCATACAGTGACTCAAAGCCAGATCGGGATTTAGTAGAGACACAAGGTGATGAACATGCTGAGCAAGTTGTAGAAGATTATCCCAACTTGTCCTCACCAACTCCTCCAGATGAACACAGTCAACCATTAGCAAAAGGTTCTTCAAGCAAGCCTAAAGCATCCAAGGCTCATAAAATCAATAAACTTTTGAAACAAATCTATGAGATGGAATTTTTATAAAGATTTATTAAAAAAGCAAATACAGACTTGGCTGAAAGAAATGTAGAACTCTTTAACATGAACCAAATTCTCAAGGAAAAGCATGATAAAATCAAGGACAGGAACAGGGTGCTGATAAGAAAGAACATGAAGCTATACAGGCAGCGTAGACTTCTGAGGCTAAAGTTAAAAGAGTCTCAACCTCCAACACAGGATCAAACAGGTTTGGAAACTCTAGCCGAGTTAGCTACAACAATGGTGGATATACCACAGTCTTCCACACAGCAAGTTAAAGTTCGCAGATCTGTACGAGGAAAAGTTGCATCATCAAAAAGGCCTTGAACACTCAGCAAAGCATCAAGGTAACAATTTTTGCAATTTTGAAAGTTTTGGACAAAGCTAAGTTTTTGGGGGTTTAGGCGAATAGGACGACTATTCATTAACCACCGAAAGAAGAGCTTTCGGTAGTTAATACACCCAGAATTCCTCTGTGTTAACCACCGAAACCTGTAACTGGACAGAGAAAGCTAAATTTTGCACAGATAGAGGTTTTACTGATCCAAATCATTTGAAAACACTCGTAATGGATAGATGATGAATTCTATAGTCAGATTCAAGATCCATTTTTGGTGTATAAGGATTAGAAAAGGTAGCCAAGTTGGTTTTGGTACCTATTTTGGTGGCAACAAATTAAGAATTTTACACAACTCAGCAAATTGGAATTTTATCTCTTGGAAGAGTCATCAATCAGCCTTGGAAGGCTATTCTGCACTGCACAAGGACTCTACAAGATCTAAAGACCATGGAATGTGGGATTGACCTCATTTTGAGGATCATTCCTTATCTTTTGCAAGTTAGTTTTGACTTTCTATTTTAGGCATATCTGATCCATTAATTCAGGATCTAGATATTGTGTTGTAAAAGCTATAAAGATAAAAACAGAAGATGGACAAGGTGTTTGATTTTGAGTTCTATATTCTACTGTTTTGTATGAAAGACATTTTCTTTAATATATCATCCTGCAAGCTTCTTTCATTTGTTGTTGTCAGACCCTCCTTCATCTTTGTCTATGCATATGAGTGGAATTCATTCTTTTGTCTCTATTTAATGGTCCTATGGTAACTGTCATATTACTTTTGATTGTTAAGCAAGAATCATAAGCATCTTTGGCTAGTTTGTTGACCCATCATATATATTTTTTATGTATGTTTTGGTTAACCAATTGGTTTTCTTATCCATTTGTTATACAAATCTATCTGACAAATAGCTCTTGAAGGCCTTGTATTGCATGAATATAGTTAGACTGTCTTGAAAATACAATCCAGAGGTTAAGATATTCATCTTGATCCAAACCCACACCTATTATTGAGAAAATAATTTCCAAAAAGATTAAGTTACCAGGCATCTCTGACTTACAACCTAGGAGAGTTTCCTGGAGTGATAACAAATTGGTGTCATTGTCGGGGAGAAGATATTGAAGCTCAGCTTCCTTGGGAGACGACATAGATCCAACTTTGATGATAGACAAAGCCTAGACATCATTTGGGTTGTAATCATCTATCTGGAAACTCCATTGAAACAAAGTGGCTCCGAAAAGAGCTCACACCAGGGTGAACCAAGAAGGCCCACTGGCAGCACCAGTTCCAGACCTCGAGAAGATCATCAGTAGGGGAAAGTATTTACAAAGACAGGCTTCTAGATCTGCAAAGACATCAAATCCAGGTATTCAAACCGACACTTCTTCTTTCATATCTAAAAGGCCTCTAGTTGAATCCCTTGCTGTTGAAACTCATAGTTCTCAATAAATTGAAATTGTATCTGAAAGATTGAAGGTTGAAGAGCCTTCAGTTTCCTCTAATGTTACAGACTTTGTTTTTGAGCATGATATTACATCCAACCTTAAAGAGGTAATTACAGGGTCCCCTCAGCAAAAAGAAACCTCTTCTTCTTCTTCTTTGAATTCCTCCCCCACAAAGCCTATAGAGGGTGTTTTCTATACTCATACTAATCTGCCCATTCTCGAAGATATTTTACATGATTTGTCCTCTAAGGGAGAAGAAAGCTTAGCCTTATTGCTTGGTCAGTTTTACAAGGCCTCTTATTTTCCACCCATTTCTGAAAATTTTTCTCAAAGTGAAGTGAGACAATCATTTTTATTAAACTCAACCATCCCATCTCAACCTTCATCTCCTAAAAATTCTTCCTCTGTATCAACCCCTAAGATTTCCATGGTTGTCCCTTTAACCAATATGGAACAAATCTTAGCAAATAGGTATGCTCCACTTGTCTTTCCCAATCCCTTATCTTCCATGCCAACCGGAGATTATCAGAAATATATGCCAAAGTTTACCGGAGCTGGGGATTATACTACCGAAGAACATATAGAATATTTTTATGCTTATGCTGAAAATATTAACATTTCAGAAGAAGATGTGTGGACCAGAATTTTTGTGTAGAGTTTGGATGGCCAAGCCTGGAAGTGGTTCAAAGAGCTATCGTCAAATTCAGTGACAGGTATTGAACAACTAGATGAGGTGTTCTTAAAACACCGGGGAGAAAGAAGAGATCTTCTATATTACATTTCTGAATTCGGAAACCTAAGAAGAGAAGATGGGGAGTCGGTCTCAGACTTCATTAAATGATTTAATAGAATGTTTGGCAAGATCCCTGCAGCGATCAAGCCAAGTGATGCACCAGTAAAGATCACATTTTCTACTGCTTTTGATCCAGACTTTTGTTTAATCCTTAGAGAAAGAAGATCAACCACACTTGATTTAATGCAAGATGTTGCTCTTGAAGTCGAATCAAATATTATGGCATCTCAGAAACTCAAAGGAAAATTTGAGAGAAAGAAGTTTTCTGTTGAGCCCCCTTCTTCTTCTAATAGAAAAATGGAAAATATGGCCAAGATGTTGGACAACTTGACATCTGAAATGTCAAAATTGAAGATTCAGAGTCAGCAACCATCAAGGACAAAAGAGCCAAATGCTTTTGTCCCTAGAAATCCAAATGCTTTCCCTTACAGAAGGAACAATCAACAAGTCTAGATCCTTCAGAGAGATAAGAATGCAGTTGATAATCAAAAAATCAGACCCCCTTTCCAAAATGCAATTCCAGAAGAGGAACATCAACTATCTCATGATGAAGTTGAAGAAGCAGATGACACAAATTGTTTTGGTGACGAAAATGATTCCTCCTTTTTGACACAAGTAGATTATGAAGAAGCCCAGATGGATCAGGAGATTCATGAGGCAAGTATTGAAGAATCTGTCTATCAGACATATGATCAGCAAGGTTATAATTTAAGATCTAAAAATGCTACCCCTAAACCATTGCCCGCTGCTCCTATGAAGAAGAAAGAAGTTGCTACCAAGCAACCTGTTGCTCCTGTAAAGTAGACCCTTATTTCTGCAAAACAGCAGCAGAAGCAATCTCAGCCCCAAGTTAAGGAGCAAGCTATCCTTAGAGCTCCTTCTAATGAGGTAAAAACTTCTGACAAATCATCATACTCTTTCAATTTTGAATCAGAAATTCAGAAAGTAAAAATACCTATGCCATTGACCGAACTTATGAAGAATGACATTTTCAAGTCTGCCATCCTGAAGTCCCTTGAACCAAAGACCTCTTCATCTGTGTTGGGGCTCAGAAATGTCATATTCTCATCCACCTTTCCCATCATCCTTCTTCACATTTCATCGCCCCATTAACCTTTTATGATATCATTTACATAAATATACTTGGGTTTCACCTTATTGTTATCCACTTTATTCATTTTAGTATTTAAAAGGAATCTGTGATTAAATGTTAGAAAATCAACATGTTTTCATATATATCTCAAATATGTGTGAGATTTGTAATGTGTAGGAATATGTGAAGGATTAATTCAAAGGACTTCTCGAATACTTCCTCCACCATTTCAATATTTGAGAAGATAATTGTAACATACCCACTACCTAAATCAGATTTTTCTGGTCTTCTACTGGACTCGAACCCCTAATTAACCATGGAGGCCCAGCGTAAGCTAGCTCTTTCTCTCTCCTTCTCCATTCCCATGTGATCGTGGGTCATGTTCACGGTCCAATTTGAATGCAGTGCCTATTTGTATTTCGCGCCTTGGCGCTACAGTAACGTCTAAACGTTCGACTCTGCAACCGTCGAACCCCGATGGGGCTAGCGAGTGACCAATGGGGGTGAATCCCTATAGGGTCAGCAAATGGCCAATAGGAACAAACCTCAATAGGAGTAAAGAGCCACCATCGTGGGAAACGGCCCCGTTGCGTGGTAGGGTGGAATACAGGTGGCCGAGAGGGTAATGCGACAAGGTGGTCAACATGATAGGAGGGGCCCCACTTCACACGCCACACTATCCTGGACCCCCCCCCTTAAAGGAAGAATGGCAAGGGGGGTCCGGAATCCCCTTGAGTGTCGTTGATAACGATGAGTTAATATCGACCGTTCGACAACTGCGCGTCCAATTCCAGACCCCCCCTACCACTAAGGTAGAATAGTAAGGGGGCTCCGTAATGGAACCTCAACCGTAGATCTGGACGGGTGGACTCTGGCCGTCCAGATCTGCTTGCTGCTTATTCTAAAGCATATTCCTGTCCTGGCTTAAGTTGACGCCTCATTGCTACATCTAACGGTCATTACCGATCTTGAGATC
Source organism: Picea engelmannii (assembly GCA_009831015.1). Lineage (NCBI taxonomy): Eukaryota > Viridiplantae > Streptophyta > Pinopsida > Pinales > Pinaceae > Picea > Picea engelmannii. Next base: position 630,862 of record ML786540.1, on the reverse strand, counting down.
CTTCGGAAGAATCTCGTTCGTTCATCGGGGTTTATCATCACGAGGATCCAGTCTCTCGATCACGACACCCCCGAATCCTTGATCCTCGGTTTCCCGATGTGGTTAATCTCTCGACATGTGGCCTCCGTCAGTCGGACGACTCAGATCTACTCCGGGGTTTCCTCCATGGGAAATCCCGAACTCTTGTCAATAGGAATCCTGAATTCTGCGATTCCCGATGAGCTCCAATTTCCATTAGCCCTCCAGGATAGACTCTTGGTCCACATGACCTCCTCTATATGACCACAGTCATACCACCTATTGGGGCTTCGGGGTTTTCAATTCCAAGATGCAATCGTCCTCAGGATTTTTGATCCCTCGAATCCTGACTCCCCGCTATGCTGACAGCTAGCAACTCCTGTCCGCCTTTATCCTGATCAACGGTCGTGATTGTCTACTAGATCAACGGTCCCTGATCTCCCTCGGGGTTTGGGGTTTCATATCTCAAAAAACATTTACCCACGGAACTGACGATCCCTCGAATCCTGATTCTCCGTCATGTTGACAGCTGGCCCCCACACAACGGAGCTTTCCTCCTTCTTGTCGGGATTTTGGACTTCGCGAATCCAAAATGCCCAAAACCTCTTGTCACCAGGATCCCCGATATCCTGATGGCTATGATGCCGATGGACGACCTCCTTTCGGGACTTTCCCTGATGGCTCCGATTGCTGCCACAAGTCTCTTCTAGATGGACGATCCTGATTAACTCTCGATATTTTGAGACTTAAAATGTCCTGACTTTCATAACCTCGAGAACTCTGATTTCCTAAGCGCTGATACCCTAATGACGGTCGGGACTTCTGCTTGGCGTGAGAAGGGTTAAACCCCGTGCGCCTCCTGTTCGATCTGACGGCTGACGGGTAATTGGACCAAGATCTAACGGTCTAGATCCGTTCTTCCTGCGCACACTCCAGAGACTAAAGTCCGAGCATCTTAACCCGATCCAACGGCTAACAGGATTTCTGAATGAGATCCAACGGCTGTCGATCTGCCCCTTCTATATGCTTACTCTGGTGCACCCCGGACGTAGAAACCAACGGTCCAGGTCTCCTTCTCCAGCCAATCTGACAGTTCAGATCTGTCCCACCTCGTGCCTTCTTCCACTACTTCATGGATGTGAAAGGATCAACGGTCCAAATGTTCTCATGGACCTTGGGGGTCTACGATCCCGATTTCCTTACTATTCACGAAGATAAAGGGAAAAGGGGCAAGGTATGTAACTCCCTTGTTTCTTTCGTCAGTCTAACGGTGGTGAATGACCCGGGAATCTTCCGACGGGATCTTGTCTGTCGATTGATCTCTATCCCTATGCCGCTACTTCAGGATTTTAAGAGGGCCATCCCTCCTCGTACAGGGTTGTTAAGACTTGTGCATTCAAGTCCTTTTTCTGGGTTCTTGGTGAACCTTTCCAATGAGGGAAAGTCTCTGTGAAGAGATCTATTCCGGGGCATTCCAGGAGATAGACAAGGGGAAGCAAATTCTCGAGGAAGGACTGGAAGTCTGACTTGGTTCAACTCATGCATAAATTAAATTCATTTATCAACATAAGCCATACATGGTCTTTCTGTTATAAGCATATATCTATTATTTCTTATCAAATTCTACACAGGCATACTAATACAGTAATCGTTCACAATTTCATAGTTCTATGAGTATATATGTCAATATATGAATTTCAAGATGCAATATGTAAAACACTTATTAGAAATAATGCCAGAAGTGAGTGCAACTGCCGAGAGGGGTGCTCGTTTCCAACCAACCATAGGTGTAGCGACTCCCAATGGATTTACCACTAGCCACCCCTGAGCTGAGACCATGATGTTGTGAGGCTTCGTCTCTCTGTCTGCCAGTGACTAGGAGTGAAGGTTGCAATCCTTACTCTCTGCTATCACTCACTCTGCGTAATGCCAGAGTTCCCCTCGCGTCTGCCCCTCTCCCAATTGCTTCTTCCCCACACCTTATTCTCTTGCGAGGTTGCGTGTGGCGTGATTACCCTCACGTTGATCAGGCCTAACGGCTCTACGGATAGGCGGTTTACCTCCCCATCCCTCATTAAGCCATCAAACTGCCAGCCTGCAACGCATTAAATTCAGGGCCAGCGAGCCACTTTTGGTTCTCCGGGCCAGTGGAGTCCAAATACGGTATTAATTCTCGGTGGGAGTTAACGCCACCTTTCCAGGTGCCCTCCACCGCCATCGTGGTCTCTTTTTCCGCACATCCCCTCTCAACAGTCCTGCAATAAATTCAAAATGTTATTCACATTCATTGACCTCTTCCTCAAGGTCCATTTACATCACATATTCACATTTATGAGTTTGCCATAGTTCTTTGCCAGTCCAGTTATATTTACAAGCTGGGGGAAACAGGGTGTTACAATTCCTTCCCCCTTAAAAGGAACATCGTCCTCGATGTTCTTATCTACTAACATGAATTTCATGTACAGAAGTAAACAAAAACGGGTATGTCTGTCTCATGGCATCCTCCATTTCCCATGTAGCCTCATCTGGGCCAAAATGTTTCCACTGCACCTTGACCTGTGCAATGGCTCTGTTCCGGAGTGGGGTTTCCTTTCTGTCCAGTATGCATTGGGGTTCTAGTAGAAATTCTCCCTCCGTTTCCACTTGGATCACAGACCAGTCAATTATATGATTAGAATTATGTACATATTTCTTCAATAATGAAACATGGAAAACATTATGTGCTTTTACTGTGGGAGGAAGTGCTAGCCGATAGGCTACAGGTCCAACTCTATCTAGAACCTCAAAGGGTCCACAATACCAGGGTGCCAATTTGGCACAAACTCACATTTTCAGGGAACTCCTTCTGGGCTTAATTCTGAGGTATACATGGTCTCCCATTTTGAACTCTCTTGGAGTTCTCTTTTGATCAGCATAACTTTTTTGTCGGTTCTGAGCGACCTTCAGATTTTGTTTTATCTGAGTCACTTGTTGTTCCATTTATTTCAACATATCGGGTCCAATAGAAATCTTGTTTACAAGGTTACTCCAGCTGACTGGAGTATTACATGGCCTACCATAGAGAACCTCGAAGGGACTCATCTTTAAGGATGCTTGGTAGCCGTTGTTGTAGGCGAATTCTACCAATGGCAGGTAGTCCTCCCATTTCCTGGGTTGATGCATTACATGCATCCTTAACATATCTTCTAATATTTGATTTACTCTTTATGTCTGTCCGTCGGTTTGAGGGTGATAGGCGGTGCTAAACAACAATTTAGTCTCTAAACCCGCCATCAGTGATTTCCAAAATTTGGAAGTAAATTTTGTGTCTCTATCAAATATTATCTCCCTTGGCATACCGTGCAGTTGGAATACCTCTTTCATGAATATCTGGGCGATATCTATCGCCTTGCAGGTTGATTTGACGGGGATGAAATGAGCAGACTTGCTCAGTTTATCCACCACTACCATAATGGCGTCATTCTGTTTGGTTGA
>ML786540.1:585322-599154 GCA_009831015.1 Picea engelmannii | reverse complement strand
CTCGGGAGGACTGTTGTCCTCAGAGGTTCAAGTGGGAGCTTGAACACAGGAAGTTGTAGCTTCCATCTGGTTGCAGCCAGAGAAACTAGGGTGGCAGGGTGGTGCTAGGGAGAACAAGTGTTCTCTGTTATACAGGTTGGAGCTTGTGTAACTGGAAGTTGGTGCTTTCATCCAGTTGGTGCTGGAACATTCAGGAAGTTGGTGCTTCCATCCAGTTGGTGCTGGAATATTCAGGGAGTTGGTGCTTCCTTCTAGTGGGTGCTAGAGAAACCAGAGAGTTGGTGCTCTCAAACAAGTTGCAGCTTGTAAAATAGAGGTAGCAACCTCACATTGAGTTGGTGCTCAATTGTAAATGATGCACAGAACTGAAAAAGACTGCCTATCATTTCAAAGAAGAAGAGGTTTTCTCCCTTTATGGGTTTCCTCATGAAAATCTGTCTCTGTGTGTACTTTATGTGTGACTGATGGTCTTTACTTTTACTGTCCATATGTTGTATGTTGTTGATGACCACATGAAGAAAGATTAATAATGTTTTAAGAGACTTAAAATTGTTTAAGCTCACATACAACTGATTCACCCCCCCCTCTTAGTTGTTTTAGTATTTCCAACACCAAGGACCTTGTTGAAGGAGATAACCCTTTGAACTTACCATACAGTGACTCAGAGCGAGAGTAGGAGTTAGCAGAGACACAAGGTAATGAAAAGGCTGAGAAAGTTGCGGAAGATTATCCCAACTTGCCCTCACCAACTCCTCCATATGAACACAGTCAACCATTAGCAAAATCTTCTTCAAGCAAGCATTAAGCATCCAAGGATCGGAAAATCAATAAACTTTTGAAACAAATCTACGAGATGGAAGTTTTAGAAAGATTTATTAAAAAAGAAAATACAGACTTGACTGAAAGTAATGCACAACTTTTTAACATGAACCAAAGTCTCAAGGAAAAGCATGATAAAATCAAGGACAGGAATAGGGTGTTGATAAGAGAGAACATGAAGCTATACAAGTAGCTTAGACTTCTGAGGCTAAAGTTAAAAGAGTCTCAACCTCCAACACAGGATCAAACAGGTTTGGAAACTCTAGCCGAGTTAGCTACAACAATGGTGGATATACCATAGTCTTCCACACAGCAAGTTAAAGTTCGCAGATCTGTACGAGGAAAAGCTGCATCATCAAAGAGGCCTTGAACACTCAGCAAAGCATCAAGGTAATCATTTTTGCAATTTTGAAAGTTTTGGACAAAGCTAAGTTTTCAGTGGTTTAGGCAAACAAGACGACTATTCATTAACCATCGAAAGCAGATCTTTCGGTAGTTAATACACCCATAATTCCTCCGTGTTAACCACTGAAACCTGTAACTGGACAGAGAAAGCTAAATTTTGCACAGATCGAGGTTTTACTGATCCAAATCATTTGAAAACACTCGTAATGGATAGATGATGAATTATATAGTTAGATTCAAGATCCATTTTTGGTGTATAAGGATTAGTAAAGGTAGCCAAGTTGGTTTTGGTACCTATTTTGGTGGCAACAAATTAAGATTTTTACACAACTTAGCAAATTCAAATTTTATCTCTTGGAAGAGTCATCAATCAGCCTTGGAAGGCTATTCTGCACTGCACAAGGACTCTACAAGATTTGAAGACCATGGAATGTGGGATTGACCTCATTTTGAGGATCATTCCTTATCTTTTGCAAGTTAGTTTTGACTTTCTATTTTAGGCATATCTGATCCATTAATTCAGGATCTAGATACTGTGTTGTAAAAGATATAAAGTTGAAAACAGAAGATGAACAAGGGGTTCGATTTTGAGTTCTATATTCTACTGTTTTGTATGAAAGACATTTTCTTTAATATATCAGCCTGCAAGCTTCTTTCATTTGTTGTTGTCAGACCCTCCTTCATCTTTGTCTATGCATATGAATTCGTTCTTTTGTCTCTGTTTAATGGTCCTATGGTAACTGTCATCTTACTTTTGATTGTTAAGAAAGAATCATAAGCATCTTTGGCTAGTTTGTTGACCCATAATATCTATTGTTTATGTATGTTTTGGTTAACCAATTGGTTTTCTTATCCATTTGTTATACATATATATCTGACAAACAGCTCTTGAAGGCCTTGTATTGCATGAATATAGTTAAATTGTCTTGAAAATACAATCCAGAGGTTAAGATATTCATCTTGATCCAAACCCACACCTATTATTGAGAAAATGGTTTCCAAAAAGATTAAGTTACTAGGCATCTCTGACTTATAGCCTAGGAGAGTTTCTTGGAGTGATAACAGGTAGGGATATTCAGTTTGGTGCAGAGTGATGCAAAGACAGATTCAAGCTGGGTGGTCGGTTCTTGTTTGAATTCCTCCATTGAGGACTACATGGTTGTATTTATGGTTGTATTGATGGATGAATCGATGAAGGCAATAGTAGCACTGAGTTGTTTCACTTATTTTTGGGTCTCAAGGAAACCAGATTGCAAGGTGTTGAAGTGAGCTTCCAGGTCTTGGCTATGGGTATGGGCCATGAGGATGGGTGAATTGAAAAGGGGCGGGCGGGGTCAAAAATTTTGCCAAAAATTGATATGGAGGAATGTGATAAGGGCGAAGAGATGAATCCAATGGAATAGGTCTCAAATAATGGTGAAAAACTTTCCAGAATTTTTTTTTTTTTTTTACACCTACAGAGTTATACTCCGGTCTGAAGAATACTACAGCGATGAAATCCCCAAAGGATTAACCAGAAATAAATGTGTATTTACTTGGCAACCCGAACATAGTTGCGCGGTAATAGATCTTGTCTGTTTTAATTTGTTTATGTTTTTGTCCCCCAAAGGTTAGGTATTCAAGGGTTCTACAGACAAGGGTTTTCCCTGTGCTATAGCTCTCTGATATACATGCGGGGTCCAACAGTAGTACTCGGACCAATATCTCAAGGCACTAACTAAGGAGGATAGACTGTACCCTTAGTCGTACTACCCGACTACCCAGGTACTAGAGAGTATCTTCCCGAGTGATGTTCTCGGTGGCACTATAGCAGTCAGGCGGTCGATTGGTTTATCTAAAAAGGGCTTTAGGAAATCTAGGTCGATCCATACACAGGTGTTGTCTGATGCGCTACCACTTGAAGGGGTACCAACATGGGTTACAAGGGTGGCCAACATATGTGCACTTAAGAACCACTTGTATTTCCTTCATGTATGAATCCCTCAACCGCGGGTTTATGCGCGTAACGACAGATCTCTATGGCTTAAAGACGCTGGAATTTGTCTCTACCCTGGAAAAAAAAATTCCCACAATTTCTGCCAAGGACAGTGCTCTGATACCACTTGTAATATACTAGATATAAAACGTATGCAGAACAGAAATAAAATGCTAGAAATGACAGAATAACAGTAATATAACTAGCATAATCTCCACAATAACATAGAAATGATATAAGAACAACAACAAAAATAACACTTTGAGTCAGAAAGCAATGTTCACGAGCCTCTTCGAGAGGGCAACCTCCAATCAAGCAGCGCTCTGTTACAATAATATCCAATCTAGGGTTTTCATACCCTCGACCCTTATTTATACTAAATATATCTATCAAGAGAAGCATCTAGAGGAAGATCCTTCTAGAAGCGGAAGCTTCTATTAGGTCTTGTTACATCCGCCTTATTCTATTTTATTGAAAGGCCTTATTAATATTGACCTTTATTACATCTGAATATATTGATCTACCTATGTGCAGGTTAGGACCCTAACAAAACATATGATATTTTAGGTGGTAGTCACCAATTTGGAGACGCACATTTTCACAACGCCCTCCACATTTCATGGAGCCACCATTGGCAATCATGATTTGGAAATTATTGACTGCATGGATGTAGAAATGAGTTTCTTGGGCAATGCAGCGATGAATAAAATTATGGGTGCTTCCACTATCAACCAGAATGATGACCTTCATATGCTTGAAGTAACCGATTATCTTGAGGGTTTGGGGAGCAGAGAAGCCAGTGAGAGCATTTAGGGAAATGACCGGTTCTACTTCGGGAGGGTCTGAGGGAGGGGTTATGTCAGCGGTTTCAGGTGACTCGGACACAAGGGGAGTTTCAACATCCTCTTTTGAAATATCCTTCGAGATGGCCATAAAAAGATTTTGTTCCTTACACTTGTGGCCCGGGAAATATTTATCATCACAATTATAACAAAATCCTTTGAGTTGGCATTCATCAATTTCAACCCTGGTCAATTTTTGGATCTTTAGTGGAGCGAAGGGAGTAGTGGGATTTACTAATTTAGTGAGAGCGATAAAGGAGGGTTTACGGTTTTGAGAAGATACAACTTGTTGTACTTCTTCATCTATTTTAGTAGCCTCTACCCAACTCTGAGGCTGAGCCATGAGGACATGGGCATGAATCTCATCCTTGAGGCCACTGATAAAACACTCACGGAAAAAGGCATCAAACATGCCCACTGTCCGAAAATCCAGGAGCTCAAAAGCAACTATACAATCTTCTATTGTGCCTGATTCTTTCAACTTTTTCAAACGGCCCAAATGGTTGGTGTCAATGTCAAAGTGTTCATAAAGCTTTTCCACAAAGTGTGTCCAAGTAATATACCCTTGACGGGAAGTTTTTCTCCATTGACACCATTGCCAACGTTCTTGATCTAGATGGAGAACACCATACCGGAGTTTGGCCAAGTCATTTGTAATGCTGTATAAAGAGAAATAATGTTCCATTTGGGTTACCCAACCAGTGGGATCTGAGCCATCAAATTTGGTCACATCCACCCGTGGAAGGCGTAGGTCACATTGAAAGTGATGGTGTTGAAAGTTGTGGGAATGAGAGGAAATTTCAGCTTCAGTATGTAGAGGTGGGTCAAATAAAGGGTTATCTATAGGGATATGCAGCTTGGTGCAGAGTGTCAAAACAACAGATTCAAGCTAGGTATTCAGGTCTTGTTTGATTTCCTCCATTGAGGACTGCATGGTTGTATTGATGGTGGCAACATTGGCATTGAACTATTTGACTTCTTGTTAGGTCTCGGTGAAACTAGATTGCAAGGTATTGAAGTGAGCTTCCCAGTCTTGGCTATAGGTATGGGCCATGATGACGAGGGAACCGAAATGGGGTGGGTGGGGTCAAAAATTTTGCTGAAAAATGATATGTATGAATGTGATAAGGGAAAATAGATGAATCCAATGGAATAGGTCTCAAATAATGGTGAAAAAATTTCCAGAGTTATACTCCAGTCTGAAGAATATTGTAGCGATGAAATGCCCAAATGATTAACCAAGAAGAAATGTGTAATGATTTGGCAACCCAAACACAGTTGCACGGAAATAGATCTTCTTTGTTTTAATTTGTTTATGTTTCTGTCCCCAATGGTTAGGTATTCAAGGATTCTACAGACAAGGGTTTTCCCTGTGCTACAGCTCTCTAATATACGTGCGAGGTCCAATAGTAGTACTTGACCCAATATCTCAGGGCACTAATTAAGGAGGCTAGACCATGCCCTTAGCCATACTACCTGACTACCCAGGTACTAGAGAATATCTTCCCGAGTGTTGTTCTCGGTGGCACTATAGCAGTCAAGTGACCAATCGTTTTATCTAAAGAGGGCTTCAGGTAATCTAGGTTGATCTGTACACAGGTGTTGTTTGATGCACTACCACTCGAAGGGGTACCAACAAGGGTTACAAGGGTGGCCAACAGATGTGTGCTTAAGTACCACTTGTATTTCCTGCGTGTATGAATCCCTCAACCGCGGGTTTATGCGTGTAACGACAGATCTCTGTGGCTTAAACACGCCAGAATATGTCTCTACCCTGAAAAAAAATTAACCCACAATTTTTGCCAAGGAAAGTGCTCTGATACCACTTGTAATATACCATATATAAAAACTATGCAGAACATAAATAAAATGCTAAAAATGGCAGAATAACAACAATATAACCAGAACAATCACCACAATAACACTGAAATGGTATAAGAATAACAACAGAAATAACACTTTGATTCTGAGAGCAATGTTCACGGGCCTCTTCGATGGGGCAACTTCCAGTCCAGTAGAGCTCTATTACAATAATATCCAAGCTAGGGTTCTCATACCCTCGACTCCTATTTATACTAAATATGTCTATCAAAATAAGCATCTAGAGGAAGATCCTTCTAGAAGTGGAAGCTTCTATTAGGTCTTCTTACATTTGACTTATTCTATTTTATTGCAAGGCCTTATTAATGTTGACCTTTATTACATCCGAATATATTATTCTACCTATGTGTAGGTTAGGACCCTAACATCAGGATATGATGGATAGTAAACGTCTGAACTTCGAAGTGCAAAGTCGTTAACTATCTTTTAACCGAGATTAACTTAACTAATTAGGATTTAATATTTCGGCATTTTGTTGCTTCGTGGATTTGCAATTTAGCTCTTTATTATATTTCTGAAAGGCCATTACCAGTATTGACGTGTTGAGGATGACGTCATTTTAGATGATGTGTCGAGACTAGGGAGTGCCATGTGTTACTTAGAATCATATGTATCTTCATATGAAAAGGTCTAAAATGGATGCCACATGTCAACCCAAGGAAGACTCGAAAGATACATGTGTACTTATGACTCGTGTCCTTTAATGGTTTATGAAAAGGTGATAAAGGACACTTTCTGGCTTCGGGATTTTAACTGTGAAGACTTTTCGCAACACCCAAAGCGCGAAACTCTGAAGCAAACTTTAGTGATTTGACTCTTTAAAAATCAGGTAGCTCCAAAACTTGGGGAAAAAGGGGATCGTTCGATCAACTGGAGAACATTATCAACGACGGATATCATGCGCGCCTTATGACTAGAAGTAAATTTGATTTAAACATTCGAAAGTTGATTTCCGAGTTATTATTTAACAAAGATGAAGTTCGAGAAAGTAAAACTCAACGTTTTAGGATTATGTGTGTTCCAACATAGGCTCCATCTGGGGATTGCACCTCCTTGGGAGGCGTGGAATAACAGTAGACCAAGTGCCTTTATTGGGTAAATGGAGTCATCATTTCATTTCTGGAAAACACCTTTGGGGAAAAATCGTACAGAGAAAAATTGGACTTCGGTCGTGTCTCATAAATCTTTCAAAACACAATCAATTAGTGATCTCAAGTTAGGCTATTAATAGTTTCCTTTTCCTGAAACTGAGTTTGGATTTGTTTAAAATAATCAAGACAAATTTAATTGAACTATCAGACTTTGGTTGATTTCATCTGCATCGAGGCAAAGTAATTTTAACAATTTATTCAGGGAATCCCTTGTCGATTTAGAATGTAAATATTACTGGAAAGAGAACCAAAAACTAGAGTATGTTTATACATTTATGACATCCTTACATACATCATATATATTGCTTCACTACCAGTGAGCTTGTTCAGTACCCCGATGAAGTTATCTACGTCTCCCATTGAATTTCCTTTCACCACTTCAATTAACATTTTTGCATTTTATGGAGATGAGGGCAATCATTTCATGAATTTCTTTTCATCATCTATTTTGGACAAAATGAGGGCAATCATTTTTATGAATTTCCTTTCACCCTTTGTCTTGGACTAGATGGGGGCAATCATTTTATTGAATTTCCTTTCACCATCCGTCTTATATTTTTTATAATTTTGAAGTGGGAGAAATCAATTTGTATGTATCATACATGGATGATATTTGCTTAAGATTTGACATTAAAGGTCTGTCAACCCTTTTTTATTGTACTCTAGACTAAATCTCTCCTGATCTTCAATACATATTTTCCTATAGGGAACAATTTATGGGGAATTTTCATTTCCAGGGATTAGCCTCGAGTGAATTGATCAATTAAAATCTATTAGAAGAGATAAAGTTATCAGGATTATCCTAGACATACTTTCTTTCAGTTAAAATCAAAAGAATATAAAGATTTTCTCCTAATCTTGTTTTGAAGATATTCTTTTAGGCTTTCTGAGTCAAGGCGAAATTCTTTCTTTCTATGAATTCTTAAGGATAGGTAGTGAAAATTAGAATAGAGTAAAAGCTCGGAGAAAGGAAAAATGAAACAGGGCGAGGACTCATATGGTCTGACGCAAAAGAATCTCATTTCCACATAGTTTTCTTCTCAATTATCCAACTTCTCTTTTTTTAGCCCTTTTCATTCTTATTTTCTTTTCCTTTTATTTCAACTTTTTGTTTTATTTTCACTTGACTCAGAAGCCTACAAATTTTCCGACCTTTGATCAGGTGATTATATTTATATGAGTAAAACCTTGTTTATATGCAATAAGATTTATTTTAGTATTTTAGCTTGAACAATAAGCATAGAAGTTCATACCTCGGATTTCATTTACATTTTCAATCAAATCAATTATTAATTCATCACCTATTTTGAGAAAAAACAAATGTTTGGAAACTGAACGTTGGATTCTAGTACCTCCTTATTTATCATTTGATAATAAGTATTTTGCAAAAGTATAAAAAGAAAAATTCAGAAAATTTTGTGGAATACAACGATATGCAGTGCAGATATTTTATATTTTGCTTTTGTGATGTCGAATAAAACTAGGTTTATTTAAAATGAAGAAGTAAAATTCAAATAAAATACAAAGGAAAATGAAATTTCAAATTTAAACAAAAAACCAAACCAGCATATACAATGGTAATGTGAAACATGATTATTGCATAAAATGTTTTAGATAGCGCCCGTTGATAGGGGTGTCAAAAGTGTTTCCGTCAATATTTTCCAGTAGGAATGGATTCTTTCCCTCTGTAGCCGCAATCCTGAATGGTCTGAACCAGAGATGATCAAACTTGTCCTATTTTCCTGCATCTTCTTTTCTAGCATCCCATTTTAAAACTAGATCACTAGGAAGAAACTCCCTATCTTTCGCTTTTTATCGAAAAGGGATTTCATATTATCTTGTTATTTTTTAAGTTTGTCATCAACTTCGGCCCTGTTTTTCTAGACTTCGATTATTTGGTTTATCCTTCTCGTTACGTCATTCATCTCTTCATTTGCGTCTTGCCACAACTTCATCACTGGAAGAGAGAGATTGATAGGAAGGACAACATCAATACCATAAATCATTTGGAAAGGGGTTAAGAAACCTTTAAGTGGGTTCAAAGAGAGAGATTGATAGGAAGGACAACATCAGTACCATAAACCTTTTCTTCGGAATTCCATTTCATTTCACTTTCTTTCTTCAACATATCTTTGATTAGTATGACAATTTTAGCAAAGTTAGGGATAAATCTTCTCAAAAAAATTATATTTCCTAAAAAAGATTCGATCTCTTTCTTATTTCAAGGAATTTTTATCGTGTCAATAGCCTCGACTCGCTTAGGGTCGACCTTGATACCATCCTTTGAAACTACATGACCCAGGATTTTGTCTTCTTGCATAGAAAAATGAGACTTCTTAGGGTTAAGAGACAAGCCAAACTTTTTGCATTTCTCGAAGGTTTGCTTAAGATGAACCAGATGTTCTGCATTAGAATTGGAGAAGACCATTAGATAATCTAAGTAAATAACAAAAAAATTATCTCTCTCATCGATGAAAGCTATATCCATCGCTCTTTGGAAAGTGGCCCCTATGTTCATCAAACCAAATGGCATTTTATCATACATGAAATTTTCCCATGGAGTAGTAAATGTAGTTTTTTCTTTATCATCTTTGTGGACAACAATTTGGTTGTATCCGTAAAAACCATCAATCATAGACATTCTGTTAGCTCCAACTACTTTTGACATGATCCATTTTTGGCAATGGGCAGTTATCTTTGAGGGATGACTGGTTTAAATTCCTAAAATCTACACAAAGCCTTATTTCTCCACTTTTCTTCCTGACGGGTACCAAATTTTCTACTCATTTTGAACACGTGAGTGGAACGATACTATTTGCATATAGCAACTTCTTGACCTCTCTTTATATTACCGGCAAGAGGATAGGGTTTATCTGTCTCATATTTTTTCTGAAAGGTTTGATACCATGCTTCAAAGGAATCTTATGTTCAATTACATAGGTATCATAAGTTCTTAAATCGTCATAGGACCATGCAAAGACATCTTTATACTGTTTAAGCAATTCATCATAATTATTTTTTACTTGGGTTGGGAGGTATTTAGATATTTTGACCAATTTAGGATCTTCTTTAGTTCCTATATTACAGTCTTCAATCTCTTCGAGCTAAGTTCGTATGGTAGATTTTAAGGGTATATCATCTTGATCAAACAATCTCTCTAAAGGTATCAAACCCCTGGGGATTTGATTGTTCTTAAGCACAAGCATTCGGTGACTTGCGATCTTATCTTGGAACTTTTCAAGATATTCACCTTCTTGCATGATCCAAATAGGATCGTTCTGATTATCTTGATCTATATGAGTCTTAAAGAACTCATCAACCATTTCTAGGAACTGTTTAATCTACTCGTCATCTTCAAAAACCTACCAGTGTCGTACATTATTTGGAATTGAAGGTATGTATCTCATTTCTATATGATATTTAAATTTTAGGACTGTAGGTGGTACAAACGTCGCAGCTGCTTTGGCTAAAGAGTCCCCCTGATGATTTTCCATTCGGGGAATCTAGTGAATGTTAAAGGACGAGAAGAAATTCTCTATCAAATCCCAGGCGGAGTTTCTGTATGACCTTAGCCTTGGATGTTTAGCTTGATATCGTTGCTTCATTTGTTTCACAATTAGCTATGCATCACCATAAACTATTAGATGTTCAATTTTTAGCTTCCTGACAGCCTTCAATCCTAAAACTAGAGCTTCGTATTCACAAACATTATTTTTATAATCAATTTCCCATTGTAATATGTATGAAAAGGGGATGACATACTCATCTACAGGTGCAACAAATAATACTCCAGCCCCTACCCCTTCATAGGACAAAGTGCCATCGGAAAAAAAAATAAAAATTCCATACTCCTTCTCTACTATTTACACTTTTCTTTGATTTTTCTATTTTTTTTTGTTTTATTCTTCTATACATTCTTCAAAATCATCGTCTATTGATAAAATACAATTTCCTAGATCCTAATCGGCAACATAGACTGGATAATTGTTTGGGTTTTGGGAGTCACTTACAATAGATGCCAGTCTAGTTTCTTTGTATAGTCGAGTAAATTGTCCACCAAAAATCGGGATCATAGCGTACATCATGCCCAGTTGAAGTGATCTTCCTAATTTCGCGCCCCAACACCTGGATAGAAGCATGCCATACTTGGCAGTGACGTCAGCAACAACTACATCCATAAGGATATTTTTTACAGGAATCTGTGCAAGATTCACTACCAAATCCTTGATCATGCTGAGACACTTAACTTTTCTTGAATCAAACGAGTATAATTCCTTATAAGGTCTAGTGATTTTGAGGCCCAAATTTTCCATAATAATTTTGGGCATTAAGTTATGAGAGGCTCTAAAATCTAGCATATAGTTGTGAAGTAAGTGATTGTGCACAGCCAATGTAATATAAAACGGAGCAACAAAATCCTTAGTATTTTTGATGTGTGGACCAAACATAAACGTTGGTCTTTCATATTTTAAATTGACCACATCTGCATGACATTCAACATCAGAAAAATTTATCATTTTAGCAATCTATTTTTTATAAATTGGATTCTTAGCAAGCTCAACTAGAGGCATGGGGATTTTAATTTTATTTAGTTCATTTTCTAAACTGAAACTTCCATCTTTTTTTTCAATTTCTCTGGTTGTAGCTTGTGCTTCATTATTCTCAACTTTCTTGGTTTGTGTTTCTCTTGTTTCAACTATTTTTGTTCAGGCAACTTGTTTTTCAACTAGCTACGGTTTAGTAACAACTGCCTTATTCGCTTTATTTCTTGATAAAATATTTTTTGGTGGAACACTTGTAGTATTTGTTTCTCTGGGCCTTAAATTATACTTATGTTGAAGCTCGACCATTATGGAGTCAGCGATTCCTTGATATGAAAACTCTCACAGATTATTTATACTTTTCTCATTACTAAACAAGGGTTCTTGGTCTATAGATCTTTCATAATCTTGTCTAGTTAAATGAGGTTCCTGGTCGTCATCACTAAGGTTGTTTATATCCTCTTCTAACCCCTCATAGTTTTGCATATCATCCCTTTGCATAAAAAATTTCATTTTAAACGAAGCCTGTATTTTTTTATCTTCATTTTTCATTTGTCTCTGCTGGGTCTGGGGGTTAGGATTTCTCCTGAAATCTTTTCTAGTGAATGGATCAGGTTTGGCTTGGTCTAGATCCATTATAGAGATTTTTTTTGACAAATATTTGATTATCTTAGCCACGTCATCCATTTTTTCTTTCGTGGACTTCCCAGATCTAGAGGGTCCTGCTTGTTCCTTGAAGCATTTGGGTTCTTTGGTTCTTGTATCACCCTTGGATTTTAATTTACCACACGCCATCATGTTTGATTCGATTTCTATGGCGTCATCTTGCATTCCTACTAGAGTGGCAGATCTTCTTTCTCTTAAAAGTAGGGCAAAGTCGAGTTCAAAAGCCTCTATGAAAGTTACCTTTGCCATAGGTTGAGAAGGTTTAACCTCGACTGGGATCTTATGGTAGAGTTTGTTAAACCTCTGAGTAAATTCGAGAACTAACTATGAATTCCTTTTTCTTAGAGCTCTGAATTCAGTCAGATAATACATATGGTCTTTCTTTTCTCCCCACTATCTTAAAAATGTGTTTTCTAAATCATCATATGACCATATGGATCCTACCAGGAGTCCTAGAAACCAAATTCTTACTTGTCCTTTGAAAGTTTTCACTAAAAGCCTTGAGTAAACATCTTCATGCTCAATTCCAAGGATATCAACAAACTGATCGAAAAAGGTTATGTGCTCTATTGCAGTTAAATCTCCTTCTCCCGTAAATTTTGGTAATTTCTTCATATAATTTTCAGGTAAATCATGAAGGATGGGAGGAAGGACCAAGGGAGCGTATCTGGATGCTACTTTGGAAAAAATCCTAGGGGGTGGGGGTTGACCATGACCTTGTCCACCTTCTCCTCCGCCTCCGGAAGAAACCATCGAAATTCTAGGGGACAGGCCTTGTGAAAAAAAAGGGTTTTCAAAAACTTCTAGGGACCGTAGAAGTGACCTTTCAACTTCTTCATTATGTGGTGAAGAGAATTATGGAAAAATATCGTTAGGAGACGAAAATTCTAGAAGAGGAGGGAAAGGAAAACGTGGACTGGTTTCTTCATATTTACACAATGTATAAATAGGTGAACCAACATGGGACGAATCGGGGTATAAAATGTGTTCTTCAGGGTTTCGAGGAAACGAGACCTTTGTAAATTTGTTAATTCTGCACAAAATAGATCTAGCTAAAAAATAATACACACATTTGCAGAGAGAAATGGAGAAGGAAGAAGAAGGAGAGAAAGAATGGAAGAATTCTCATTAACTGTTGTGAATAATGAATAATTTACACATGATATACTCTGTATAACTCAATGAGTTCGACTTGAGGTGAACCAAGTCACCATAGTGGTGGTCTAGAGTGATTTGGACACACACCAGCAGTTACGGGAGTGAACTACCACCTATTCTAGTCTCTCAAGCAGTTACGGGAGTGAACTGCCACCTAGTTGAGTTAACTAGTCAACTAGTCTTCAGTTAATTGACTAAACAGAGAGTAGTGAGGAGTTAACTCAGGGAATCAAGGCTAATGCACCACTTTTGTGATGATACCAAGGCAAGGTCGAATTATCATGGTGATGATCCCAATGTTGCATGGTGATGATCCCAATGCAACATCTAAACTCAACTCAACTAGTCAAACTGAAGTGTCAACTGAAAGAGAATATTCTCCAGGTGGAATATT